>RSEF01000024.1:1210155-1238729 GCA_003993805.1 Himantopus leucocephalus | reverse complement strand
TCTTCAAGGTCCCTTCCAACCTAAAGCATTCTATGATTCTATGTGTGTGTCAGAAATTAGTTTCTGGGGTTTAGAGCGTGTCTAGTGGTTGGTGTCTATATCCAGTTTGTTGTTACTGTTGTCCTTTCATGGCTTATGAAGTACAGTTCTGAATCCATGCCGAGTTCAAATCCCTAACCTTACCAAATTGGATGCCATTTGAATCTGACTTTGCTGTTCTTTGGACCCCTTGTTGCGTCGATTCGGTGCAGGAGAAACATTACTTCATCGCTCACGCTGTCTGTCTTCATTTGTACTTTGATCCCTTAGCTGGCGCTCTTAAATTCCACACATGGATAGATTTTCCCTGTCAGTAGGACAGAAGAATCCTTCGCTCTCTTATTCAGAAAAGTGTGTAAGGCGAGTGATTTGGTTGCAGTCTCGCTTTCTTTTCCAACACCGTTTTTGGTATCATTGTGTGATATCCAGAATGTTTCATTCTAAATACTGCCAGGAGGGGGACGGTGTCTCCCCAGGTAGTGACTAGACCCCAGCATGGCAAAGGCTGCCAGAGAGGATTCGTTTCTGAATAATCTCATTTTGGTTTCAATTAATTGTGAAATCAGACTTTAATAGGGTGTGAAATGGAAAAAGAGAGAGGTAACACCAGATGCCTTTATTTACATGTGTTAATCAACACAGACCCAAACAACAACAACAAATTAAACCGCAGCCATTCATAGAGTTTGAAACGCTCCGCATTTGGCTGGGAACTTTATAAAATGTGCTACTTTGCAGATAGGTGGAAGGTCAGTAGCATTTTTAAAAAAAAACAAACAAAACAAAACAAAACCAAACCCCAAACATGCCAGAATCCTATCAGAACCCTGAAGTTACTGTGTTTCAGAAATACCAAATGGGGCTATAGAAACCCATCATTACATTGAATTAGCTCTGCTTTGAACAGTAACGTGGAAGATATTTACTTTTCCGATTTTGAGCGTAGCCTGTGGTGTAACGAACAACACACAAGAGCGGGCGTGTGTACTTTGTATATCAAAGTGCCTATTTCCAAATGTCTGGTATTATATTCACCAGGGTCAATTAACTAGTGACTAAAGGTGGTTTCCTTTGGAGACAGACTGGGTTTTTCTTTTTGGCTGCTAGTTCTGAAATGGTGGGCATCGCAATTTTATGGGAATTTATGTCGGAAGCAAGGCTTGGTTTGCAGCCAGAAGGATTTTGTAACGAACTGTTTAATTCAGCTCAGTGGGGAGAGGGGGAGACCAAATACCTGATGTTGATTCTGCTGCCGATAGTAGTTAAGAGTTTTGTCTCTGGCAAAACACATTATGTCACTTCTGGCTAATTCTCTCTATTGTTTAACAGAGCGATTTGATTTGGGTTCCTGGGAAACCTGTGGATTTTGATGGTGTTGCTTGGGGATTGGGTTTGTTGGAATGAGGAAGGTGATTTCTCTAGGAAAGAGTTGAGGCAGGTTCACGGAAACTTTTGCGTTATTCCTCTGGAGAACTTCACAATGCAGAGATGAACGTGACGGGTTGTAAGGCACGTTGGCTGCTGTGCTCACCAGAAAGTAGATTCACACCTGCCTGGTGCCAGGTGTAGACATTCTGTCTGTGGCAACAGGGGGGACGTTTCTGATTGTAGGTGTGCAGTAAAAGGAAAAAAGTAGTTTTCTTAGAAGCACGGTTTCTTCTGGCAGTGAGGCATGTTAACCCTTTTTTGAAACACTGCTTATAAAAACAGGCATCTGATGCAGACTGCCTTTGAGAGTAGAAGCAGGCTCCCTAGCTTCAGCTCAGGCCATTCGCCCGTTCATTCCCTGAGCGGTTCCCCCCACCTCCCAAACCGTTCCAGCTATGGCCATTGCTCATCACTGGTTCCAGTAATACCCACATCACCAAGGAAATGAAGAGCCGAGCCCTATCCTGAGAATTGGCTGTACTTGATACTTGGACGCTTTCTCCACGTCACTGCTCCTCGGGTTTTGCACTCTCTTGATGCGGTACGAGGCACTGCAGACTGCGGGGAGCCCCAGCTCAGGCTGGTTGGGAACAGAAGGGGTCAGCATCATAACCTGATACAAGGAGCGGTAGATGGGGACAAGGAGAGCTGTGGCACTCTACGTACTCTTCGGTGCATATGCCTCAACATACCAGGCAGGTTGTAAAGAGCTGTTTGTCAGGGTTCCTCTAGAGATGGATATGAACTTAAGATGTAGTTGAGTTTGTTTCAGCATCTCCATTAAAAACACAGTCTGTGAAATGCTGCTGCTGTTTTTTGATAAACCAGAAAATTATTGCCGAGTTTGAAATTTAACCAGGCTTCTTATCTACTTGCGCAAATGAGAACTGAATGTTGTTGTTTGTAAGGGTGCGAGCAATGATTTCATTTAATAAAATCAATTTAGAGAATAGTCAAAGTTGTAGCTGGTTAATATGCGATTTGTCAGTTGAGGGAGTAAGAACTTTTTTGGTTATTTGGTGTTTTTTCTTTTCCCTCTTAGAAGAAAATTAGCTATCTGGTAGGAATAATGTGAGCAAGTAGCATAACTAGTTTTAAAAGAGGGAGCAAAATATATAACCAGGCTTGTCTTACACTGGTAAGATCCTTTTCAGCTCCATGTACTTATGCATCATATGTGCTACTAGTTAGCCAAACGCAGGCAAATTACGGTACGGACCACCATTCAGGCGTTCCTCTCTTGCCTTTTACAGGTCATTTCAGGATGCTATTTGCCTTAGCAAATATGCTTCCGTCCTCAGAAGAGATTTTCTTCATTGTCACTTTCTATAATCTCTTGTGCCAATGACGAGCCAGTCTACCCATCGTTAGTGGCACCAATTCTGCATCAGGAATTGCTTTCTAATTTTATCAGAGAAGACCAGGTGCAAGAGGGAATTGGGAATCGGCTTTCAGATGGGCTGAGGAGTGGTAAAGAGAGAGCAGGACTTGGAAGGCTACTGCTTGCTGATTACTACCCTGTTTTGCACAAAATAAGGCTGCTTTTGAGGTGGCTGAGGCTATATAATTTAAAGGCACTGACATCTTTCATTCCCTAATGTTTGTTTTCTTCGTGCCCTTACAGCACCCCAAAGTCTCATTTACTTAGGTCTATGAGAAGCAAATTTTGCCAGCTTGTCGTACCTGAAAATAGAGCAGCCAGTGGCACCTTCTGATCAGTTTTCCAGCGTAACAGTTAAGCAGATGCTTTAATGGAAAGGAATTTTCCAGGGTTTGGGAGAAACAGAGTTCTGGGGAGTGGGGGGAAGGAAGAAACTGAGTTTCTTTTTAACAATGCTAGTTTTCAATTTTTTTAAACAGCTTGCACTGAGCATTACAAATTCTCTGGGGTATTTTCACAGCTGAAAGAACAAAGAGAAACTTTTTGGAGGGGGGGGGGGAATCGCTATCAGCTGATAAAGAAGCCTTTAAAAGTGTGTGTTGCTATATTATGCTGTGCTATAATGTACTATATTGTACCTGTGTGGGAAAAGAAAACTGATCAATTGTCTTCATAGTCACGTGAAGACGTTTTCCAGGCATCAAAGATGTATGTGTTACACTGCCACGGAGGGTATGGACAAGTGAGCATGTAAAATAGATTAAAGTTTGTTGTCAGTGTAGGCGACAAACAGGGAAAATTGGGAGAACTGCACGTAGACGGGAGAACAGGTATCAGGACTGGAGGGAGCATAGTTCTCTCTCACCTCGCTGTATCTGAGACTCCACTTGTTAGAGAAATAAATAGGAAAAGTGTGCAAGAAGAGACTTTGTTTAAAATCTGTACTCTGCAGAGTTAGAGACTTAAAACGTGAACTTCTGGGAAATTCCTGGTGCGTGATGTTAATGGAACTAGCGGCTATGCGAACACCACTGGATGCTTAGGTGATAATTTGCTGTCGTTTTGCGTGCTGGCCAGCCCATCTCGGAGGCACTTCAAACAGAGCACCATCTAGAGTAAAATAATAAGAAATTAAATACAAGACAGACTTCTGACGTATTCAGGGTAAGAGCTCTTACTGGCTCTTGAAAGATGAAGGCACTGGCAGTAACCTGCCGCTTCTGAGAACTGACTTAACTCTGGCTTATGTGTTCTACACCTTCCCTGAGCTGGGCTGCAAAATTAAACTAGAATTTGGCCAGGGAGCTCTTTGGCCAAAGGCTGTAATAAAGGCATGAGGCTGTGTTAGGAAACTGTCCGATATTAAGATTTCCATTTTACCCTGTGAGTTCAGAAACGTAGATGTGAGAAGAGGGAGCAAATTGTGTTCCCTCCCTTCAATGGTGAAATAAATGCCAGGCAGGGGTAGACTGGCTATAATTAGAACCACTGACATGGTCAGTAATTTGCAAAATGCCTCTTTTTGACTAGAAATGACTAGACCTCGATATTCCGGGCTAGCAGAAGTGCTGTGAAATTGCAGTAGCAGTATTACACGGTGTGGCGTTCGTTGGAACTAATAGTTCTTTGAACGGTTAAATTACCATGCACGCTTAAAACTGAACCCAAAATTTGGGGCTGAGGGGAAGGGGTGATCTCCTTGTTTAGCGCTTATCGGTGCTCAGGTGCTGAATGAGAAACTCCTGCCAGTGAATAACGACCTGCAAAATTGGATTTTGCAGATGCCTGTGGATCATTCACCCTATGGTCTTAGTACGGACCCCGTGGTCGAGCGAACATATTTAGGCTGTTAACTGAGCAGGGAAGATTTTGACAGCAAACTTTTCATCATTTAAATACTTGTTTTCTTTAGGGAATACGTACAGTGAACAGAGAACTGTTGTACCTAGGCATTAGGGCACACATCCTGCATTGATTTGCAGTTTGCACAGCACCAGGGACCGGAGAGGAATTTCATGGAGCTTTAGCTCTGAGCAGTTTGATACCAGTGGAAAAGAAAGAAGGATGAGGAATCGGCTTGCCTTAAACCGTGCTGGGTTTCAGGCATGTGATGGCAGTTTGCTGTCATTTTTTTTTTTTTTTTCTCTTGAGCTGGAGCAGCAGACTTCTGTGCCGCGCCTGAACACAATCCCTGCATGCATTCCCTCCCTCTCTGTTTCTCTTGGCTCTTGTTAAACTCTACGGCTTGTCTTGTGGGACCTTTCCAATGAGAGAGCGAGCGAGAGAGAAAGGAACACCACTGATTTCTCTACAGTGCAAATTGAGCATGAAATGGGCAGTGTGGAAACGGCTAACAGGGCGATGGAGGCAGATCTTAAATGCTATTCATAGGCACGTTCATCTGAAGGAGCAGCGGCACCAGGAAGAGAGGAGAGCGAGTGGACCGAATGTGGGGAGTTTAATTTGATTTTGCTAGCCTGGAGTTCTTGCTTTTCGGAGCTGATGCCTGGAAGGTTTTTTCAATTAGCTGCTGGGAAGCTACGGAGAGACCTGGAACTGTTAGGCCTTGGCTAGGGATCCCATCCATGGAAAGAATAGATCATTGTAGCAGGGGTAAGTAGTACACAGCCTTTCAGAGATCCTCTATACTTGATATAAGATCCTTTTTGTTTACGGGCACAATATATTACTAATGCTAAAATAAAAACGGCTGGAAGAATGCCTTAAGGATGGCACCAAATGCTAATGTGCCAATAAAGAATGAATCAGATTACAATTTAACAGGCAGGGTGTTCTCTGCAGGATGATCAGATGCAGTTGAAAGGGGGAGTTTATTGCATTTTTGTGTAGACTGTCTTACATTACAGATTTTAAAGCTCAGGATAATGCAAACCGTAGCTCTCCTTCCAGAGGTTAACCTGTGGCCTTTTGGAAGATTTTTTGCACTGAGGAAGTCAGTCTGAAAGCCATATTAATGAGGGGTAAGGGATTAACTGGGAGTGGGGCTGGGGAGCATCCCAGAAGTGGTTTCCTACCTCAACAGAAGTGAATGGCTGTTCAGATCGGTGTTTTTAAACTCCTTCTACTTCTTCGACTGATTAGAGAAATGAGAGGCCACTAAAAAAGGGAGTGTATTGCATTTTGTGGTGCTAGATGTGTTCCAAACTGTTGCTAATAATGCCTAGAACAGTTCCGTTGTTATGAGGGTGGGTTTAGCAAAGGTTTTTTTTTAAAATGAGAGGATTTTGTAATTGATTTCCTTTTCTTCGATCTTTCTTGCATCCTTCTTTGAAAATAACCCTTGGAATATAAAGTAATATCTGTTGATAGAATGCTTATTGACGCTGAACTTTTATCTGGATAATTTTGTAAACCTTTATTATGTGTTTCTTTTTGATGCAGATATGTGTATGTATGTGAAGCATAGATTTGGATAAATCTTTAATCAGGTGCAGGGACACAAAATATGCCACGCCAACAGGAACCACAGAAAAATATACAGTAGACATGAATTTTACAAGATTACATGCATTTTTTCATTCATAGCCGGTAAATTATTAACGGGACAAAATCAGCATCTGGGCTTTCTAGGAATGACTTTGTCCACGTGCCTACCTCTGTAATTCCTGCCGCGGGCAGCTTAGCCCTATTCCAAGCTCTCGATAAGCGGTGCAAATCAGTGCAAAGCATTGACAATACCCCTGCAAAATAACGATGAGAATTGCCATTGCTCCTTCGTTTGGAAATCGTAAGTCACTGTAAGCTTTTAGGATGTGTCGTAACTTCTCCCTTTGTGCTGGCTCAGCTCTCCTGGTCTTTTGTGTAGGAGAGTTGGACTTAAACCACTTCCTATTTCCTGCGGATCTTTGCTCCTTGCTTTTCATATGGCCCACTAAGCCTTTTCTCCCTTGCACCCAGATTTGCATATGTGAATAAAGGGAATCTCTTTACGTACTTTTTTTTTTTTCCCCTCTGTCAGTGGTCAGGCTGAGTGACATCTTTCATTTGAGTTTTTGGTTAGTGTGACGAGTAAGAGCTGGTGATGCAGTACTTGAGCTACTCAAAAATCTGAGCTTAATATTTGCCATGAGCCAAAGAAACTGAAAGCTTTTTTTGTGTTTTATTTATGTGTTTGTGTTTGGCTGTGCAGTCGGAGTAGAGTAATGAGGACTGTTTGGACTAGCTGCTTTCGAAATACTGCACAGTTTGTGTGGCAGTGCTTCTCGCACACAAAATTCAGCAGCTGTGGGATTTGAATGAATTATTTGGAATCTATTTGTTTGACCTGTGGGGTTTTTTTCTTACACTGATTCCTTACAACACACTTCTGTGAGTAGCGGGGGTTTCTGTTTGTTTCTTTCTTTTTTTATCTTTTGCATTTTAAAAGCTATGAATTCATAGGGAACAGCTCGCTCTGCTCTGGAGATCTAGGGGACAAACTCCTACCAAGTACTGTGCAGCTTGAGAGTCAAATCTCTGAAGTTTGAAACAGAACGAGAAGTTCAAAATCCTCAGCCTGGTCCAGAAGTGCTGTTTGCATGATGCACTCCAAAAGGCACTTTCTGTAAAGACGCTCAAATACGTGTTCAAACTCTTTTACGTCAAAGCCATATCAAACCCCTCTGCTTGGGGCCTGGTCTATTGTACCTGGAGGTATCTGTGCCTGGAATTGCTGCAATCTTTGTAATTATATTTTGTCAGCAGTGCAATATTAATGGGAACCTATACCCTTAGTCATTTAACACATCCTTGCAATTGCTTTTATTAAGGTAACATTTCATTTAAGCGATATTTTATGGAAAATGAAGTTGAAAGAGATAACTTGTGTACCTCAAGATTATTTTCGTTTCCTTTTGCCTGCACTACACGTACTGCTGTCTTTCCTTGTGACCCCTGGCGCCTGTACAGCGTGCCGCATGGGGGGCATCGGCATCACACTGATCATTGCATTCCTCCAGCACGGTTGGCCAGGTACGCTGGGTCCAGGGCATCAACGCTTCAGCGTGCTCCGTGAAAATACTGAGGCTGTGGAGCAAGACACCACACGTCCTCCTCTGCCTGTCCAAGTGGAATACTCTGTTTTCTCCGAACAAGAAAACAATAATTTAATCAACAACATGCCATAATAGAGGCTCTGTATTTACTGAAACCAGATGCAGTCATGTCTCTGGGGCTGGGCTTACCCTACAGGCTCTCTTTGCAATAGCCGTGGGTTTGATTTCCGTCATAGGTGTGCCAGCAAAACTGTTTTTTTTTCCTTTGTGTTTTATCCCACAGTATGTCTCTTGGTGGTCAGAAGGAATAGATGAAGGCAGTAACAGATTCTGTTCATTTATCTGCTAGTTCTCAATCCTTGAAGCACATGTCTATGCAGCGGAGGACGTGCACGTTTACTCCTTTGCTTAAGGGCTGCTGGAGCCTGGTTAGCGCAGCGTTGGGTATGGCCTAATAAGCTCTCTTGAGGACGAGCTTGCAGAAGGAACATGATTGCCTGCACCCATCCATACTCCGAGATACACTCTGGCAGTGATTCCCCAGCTGTGGCCACAGTTACTGAATGCAGGGACTTTCCATGCATGTTGTCACCACGTGTAACTCATTACCACGTTGTATGTCTGGCAAAAGTACAGCCACCCTGTGTCCATGGCAAACATTTGTGTGAGAGCCACTGCTTAGTGTCATGTTTCATTGTTGTCTTCTGAAACTCCAGGGACTGGAAGTAGTTTCCCCCATGAGAAAAAGAGAAGAAAATGAGGTCATCATGGAAGCAGCAAACCATGCAGGAAAGAAATCTGTGAAGCAAATCTGGTAGTAGTTCTGTATTTCTCCCACGTCTTCCCAGATTGCCTTACAAGATTCTGTTTCGTATGAAGAACCTGGAAAATCCAGGTTTGACCCAACTAAGGTGAAAAGCAGTTTTCAGCCTAGTGGCTTTAATGTCAAAAGCTCTATCTCTAATAATGTATTTGGTCTAGTTTCTCTGATAGCCATTATTCCTGTAGCCTGGAATGCATGGGGTGAGGAAGTTTCTTAATGGTCAGTTCGTATATAGAGCTTTAAAGGCAAAAGACAAACCCACTAGATTCCAACCAGAAACCCCACAGGTGGCAAATGCAGTTTATGGCATGTTCCAGGATGTTGTGTCCTCTTTGCCAATTGTCAAGTGCCCAAGGCACTGCTGTGCATGCAGCCTCATGGAGGGGGTGTTCGTTAGTTTGTTTTTAATAACATGAGATATTTTAACTTCATGAAAACATTCTGTTTTCAGACCCTAAGAAGTTGTTTTTGCCTAATGGAGTCCCGAATGGCTGCATCTATGAAGTTTTTATGAATATTTCATTGCTTACGAAGGTTGACCTTCTTACACATTTAGAGGAAATAAAAGGATGAGACCACTTGAGAAAACATTTGCAACTTAATACAGGAAAATCTGGGAAAAGTATCTCTGATACAACTCTTTGAGATTTTATGTCTCAACAAACTTAGGCATCAAATATACTCGGCTTAAGAATTAAAACAAACTCCAGCAGCATATACATCAGCTGCCTGCGTTGGCAGCTCAACCTGGAATCAGGGATTGAGAGTGAGATCTTTCCAAGTCGTGCATTTTTGACTGCAGTACGAGTCAAATTCTGTCGAGGTTACTCCTGATTCCATCTTCAGAGAGGCACGGACTGGATCCCACTGTGCCTCGTGGCCGAGAGCAGCATTACAGTAGCAGTGTAGCATGGCAAGGAACCGCCTCCCCAAAACACCATGTCAGACTGGGAAGGGTAGAAGTCACGAGGAATTGCCTTCCATCTCCTCTGACTGTGTGCAACAGAAGTGTGGCACTGGGCAAATGTTTTGCCTGGTTTCACATTTAGTTTGTATTGCTGCCTTCGTTGCTTAATATTCCTTAGCGTGCCTTATCTTTTACCACTCGTCGAATTGAACACCTTTAATACTGGGACTGGAACTGCCCTGCACCAGTCGCTATGGTAAACTTAAAAACATCATGTTGGAAGCTGCCGTGTTTGCGGTGGAGGCTTTCCTGGCGTGTAGTTACATGAGCACCCCCTCCCCAGTACCCCCTATTGTTGCACCTATGCAGATCCTTCCCGACAAGGGGATGCTTCGGGACCTGCGTGTACACAAGCACGGAGTGAGCACCGTGTTGTAACCTAAGGGGGTATTCATCACCAAGAAAACAAAATCATCATTCTCAGCTAGAGTAATGTCACGGAAATCAACGCCTGTCAGACCGACGCTGATAACTTTAGTCAGTGCTAAAAGCTGCTGTTGCGTTTCAGTCGGAAGCTGGCCACTGCTGGCACGGAGGTGCCGTGTATTTTTCTCTCCGCCGTCTATTGGGGATATTCCCTGCTTTGCCTGAGCCAGGGCCGTTGCCTGCTCCAAAGGCATGCCAGTAGCGGAAAACTGTGCGCAGCAGTGCGAATAGCCGCGGGAACCTTTGTCCAGCATTACATTCTGGAATCAACCTCTAAATCAGGTGCCAAATCCAGGAGTAATTAAATCTCATGAGATGCTCTCCTTCTCTGCCATCTCACAGTGATGCCACTGGCCAGCCCCTGCGAGAGAGCTCAGGTGGACATGTATTTTTGAAGTTGCAGCAGCGAGTCACACCACAGGAGCTCTGGTTTTCACATGTTCTAGTCGGCATGGGTGCCCAGCGTACTCTCCTCTGTCTCAAAAGTTCTCCTCTGCAACAGTTTTGATTTGCGAAGGAGCTCAAGGAGTGTCGCAGCTGTTCCAGCCTCCCTCAGAAGTACCGAGATGCGCAGCACGCGTGCATGACCTCATTGGAAGCTTATATTAAAGACAAAATAACAAAAGAACCCAAAGGAGACCTGATCTTGTGCATATAAGGCACATATGGAACTGTTATTGCATCCAGTATGATTAAAGCACTTCAAGGATCCTACTGTGGAGTTAGTATCTGCCCTTTTCTCTAGCTGTGTGCGTATTTATAAACGATGGTAGGATTTATTAGTCTTGAAGGTGAAGCTCCGTTGAAGGGATGCTGACTGCTGAATAATCATGCTTCCATAGGAAAAAATTGTCTCGTGTGATTTGCAAGCTTAAAATAGTTCTGAAAGTAACTACAGGCAAAATACACGTCCCACAGCCTTTAAAATTTACTTAGTGCTTGTACTTGCATAAAATTCAGCCTTCTGAGTACACCTGCGATTTGATGTGAACTTGTGTCTGCTGGGAAGAGAGTTTAAGCCAGTGTTTAATTTCACCTCTATTGCTAGTATCCTCCTTGCATGTTCCCGTGATGTCTTCTGTTGTACTTTGCTCAGTCCATGGAGGAAACCCAGGAGGAAACCAGGATATCTTCTTGGGAACATTTTGCCTTTTTACTGCAGAGGTGCGCTTGAGTTTAATTTTAGCATCCAAAAGCTGAACTCTGCTGTGAACCTCAAGGCCGGTATTAGCATACTCGGGTGGCCAGAATGAATCTATGCAGTGTTTCTACATGCTTGTGTCGTACGCGCTTTACAAAACGGACAGGAAAACCCAGCCGCGCTGGGAGTGCTGTGCTTGCATGCCTCTCGCCCTGGCGCTGATTGCAGCCGAGTGCGGCAGGTCTGCCGGACTTCATCGGTGGGCTGGAGAGAATGTCCAATGTACCGCGCTCCATGCAGCCAGTGGTTTTGTCACGCCGTGGTTAGCTCAGAGTAGTAATCTGTGTGACATTACAGGAGATGCATTTCCCTTTTTTGTCCTGTTGAGCCCTGTTTGATTTTTTTTTTATTTTTTTCTTTTTCTGCTCTTGGGTACCGCTTTTGAGTTTTCAAAGGGATGATTTCAAATAGCAGTGAAGAAATGGAGTTTCAGGTATAAAAAATATTCTTTAAACACGTCTTTCTTGTCTTTACTTTCATCGTTACTTCAGGATATTTACGCATGTGTAAAGAAGCCACTCTGTCGGAAATGTTCTTTTCCTGCTCTGAAGCCACAGTTCAGTATGAAAAGGCGAAAGCAGGAGAAGATGGGGAACTGTGTGGGAGTATAATTAGTACGTTTAGCAAGATAAATCTGGAGGGGGGGGGGAAAGGCCAGATAAATACATTTATGCTGTCAGAGTAATTACTTAGAAAATGTTTCCCTGTATAAAAAAGATTTGCCAACCTAAAATTTCAAATATAATAAAATAATAACTTCAAAAACATAAAAACCCAGGTCTTGAAGGTGCCCCGTTACAAGACAAACGGATGTAAGTAATGGACTCAGCTAAATGAAGATGAAGTGGGCTTTGAATTACCAGGGTAATTTGGGAGATAGTGAAAGTATTGTCTATTAGGAGACTGGAGCTCAGAGAGGTAATAAAAGCTTTTTCTTATAATGAATCTGCATCTCTGAGTTTGATCAGTGTGAAGGCTTTTAATTTCTTCAGGATTTGTCCCGAGGATATTTGGGCCCTAGAATTTTTTTTTTCTTTTTAAATAAAACATAGCAATATTTCACAGGAAAATTAGCCTCATATTTCTTGCTCTTGGCCATCAGACATACTTTTCACCCAATACATACATTCCAAAGTGATGCATAAAGGTGGCATTTGTCCTGTGGTTTTTCCCTCGTCTGATTTGCTAAATTGCACAAACATCGTAAATTAATGAGAGGACAGATATCAAGCAGACATTAGAAATGTGGTGGTTTAGGGGGGGGGGGAAAGTCTGTTCCTAATACTGTCAGAAAAAATTATCAGATTTAATAGTGGTTTGGAAACTTAATGAACTTTTGCTATGGCTGAGTATGAGCGGCAGAAGCGTCGGTTGTGTGTGCCTGGCTGCGGTCGCCAGGGAGTTAACCTTAAATTCCATCTCGGAAAAACGTAAAAAGATTACCAGGTTTCCTTGGAACAATGACACATCCTCTGCCAGGAAAAGCATCAGCCTTTCCACTGACTTAAAACTCCTGGCAAAAGGCACTTCTTCAGCATTCTTGCCATCTCTTCTCTCCTCGAGATGTCTACAGATGCACGCTATGTTTGAGATGAAACCTGCTGAGGTTCATGCGTGCCCGTGAGGCTGATCCATGGCCATCTGCCCCAGCACATCCAGCCGTGCTGGGAAGCTCCAGTCTGCCGTGACCTCCTCCTCCTGCCTGGACCACTCTGCCAGATGCTGCCAGCCAATTGTGGGATGGACAGGTTGTGGCATAAAGAGAAAGGAGCAGGTCTGCTAATGAGGCTTACCTTGCTTATACTTTATAGCAAACATCTAATAATTTTAATATTATCATAGAATGGTTTAGGTTGGAAGGGACCTTGAAGATCATCTCATCCCCTGCCCTGGGCAGGGACACCTCCCACCAGCCCAGGTTGCTCCAAGCCCCGTCCAACCTGGCCTTGAACACCTCCAGGGATGGGGCATCTACCACCTCTCTGGGCAACCTGCGCCAGGGGCTCACCACCCTCACAGTCAAGAATTTCTACCTAATATCTCATTTAAATCTCCCCTCTTTCAGTGTAAAACTGTTCCCCCTCGTCCCATGGCTCCCCTCCCTGGCCAAGAGTCCCTCCCCAGCTCTCCTGGAGCCCCTTTAGGGACTTTTAAGCTTTAGATAACAACACTGTGCAAAATGAGTTATGTCATTGGAAGCGAGGCAAGTTCACGGTGTTAGTTATCAAACACGTAGGATAGCTTTGCCAAAGCTCTTGTAACATTTTCTTTAAGTATGTGCTGTTCTGCGTGCCGGCTCTCCGCCAGCGGCTCTGCGTTACTCACTTGTTGAGGTACAAGTAGTATCAGGAGCAAGTGTTCGTGGCTTTATGAAGCACAAGTTGAAATCAGTAATTTTGATAGACAAATCAAATGTGTGTTTCGCGAGCTTTGCGCAAACAATCCTTTCTTCAGGAGAGCTGGTTGGTGGCATTAACATCGCTTGGCCAACAAGGGAAACAAGGAAATTAAAGGCAAAGCTAATTAAATGAGCTTCCTTGGAGATCTGGGGGTCAGAGGCACAGCTCGGAGGAGCAGACACAGCCCCATTGATTTGGCACTTTAATTTAGTAGCCAACAGTCCTAGTCTTGACAACAGATTTGTGTAGTGCTTTTCCTTGAAATGATTTCTAAAAGTTTTGGTAGTTTCTAAGAGGACCGTACATTCATAAAAATGTATGAATCTCAAAAGTTGTATTTTTCATTATTTTTCTGCCTGTGGTCACACTGACAGGTGAAACATGCCCGTGGAACAGGGCCGCTTTGAAGCTGCCTCTGCTCTAATTAAAGCCCTCTCGGCAGTCGCTAGCTCTTGCTTTTTGGATCTCGGTGCAGGGAACGTGGCAGGTCCCCTGCGCCTTCCAGGCAGGTTCACGGTAGGCTCGGCAGTGTGGAGCTCCAGACAAACAAACGAGACTTCAAAACGCCTGGTGCTTTGGTGCCAGCGTGGATCTGCCAGGGGTTGAGGCGAGGATTATTCTTGGAGGGCGAGCAGAAGGGAGCTTCCAGAGCCGCTTTGGAGAGGAGCGATGAGAGCGTGTGTTTCGTTCTTGTTAACCCCTGCTCTGGGAGGTAAATGCACACGCACAGAATTGTATCCTGTAAAACTACTGAGTTTTTGAATAAGACTTCTGAATGTGCCATATTACAGCTTACTTACCTCCCTGTTTATTTGTTGCTGTTTATCTTAACAAGAGGAGTAACCGAGAAATTATCCTCTGCAGGAGACTCCTGTAATCGCTCTCTTTATCTGCTGGCTTACTAGAGGTGAGCTGCTTTGTCTGGGACAGTGGGGAGACCATGAACTAGACGCATTTTTAAGCTAGTCTTGCCTGTATATACGATCAATTATATCTTGGCTAACAAGCACTGCTCTTTTTGACAAAATCATATATGAACCAGGTATGTAGCTTAATTTTGTCTTTCAAGATACTAAGGTGAAAACGAACCAAGAGCCTCCTGCTCTTGGAAATCTTCGCTGCTCTTTGGTTGATTATTATTATACCCATCGTTGGGCACATCACTGTGTTAGGAACTGCAGCTCTTGCTACTCACCTGCACAAAGCGACGTGGTGTGAATTTACAGGTAGATGAAGAATTGCCTGCCTGCTCCGGGACTTTGTACGCGTGGCAGTTTGTTGTGAGTGTGTGCAGAAAGGCAGAGCGGAGACACACAGTTGCCTCCAGCTGGGTAGAGACAAATTTGAATGATACCATGACGTAACGTTTACATCACTGTGTGTTATCCATACACCTGTTTAGAGTGTTTCTGTTCATAGGACCGTCTTTAAGGCTTTCTTTGTGTATCATAAAATGCTACCACTGAAAAGGTTAGCGTACCATAAACCTAATTTATGAAGTCAGTCACGTCTACTTGTGCTAGCTAAACATGCATATTCCAATAATAAATGAATCTAACAGAACCTAATGCATCATAATTGTTTATCGGGTTCAGGGAGTTTGACAGCTGTTTTGAATGTGAAAAATGAACATTTTGGATTATATATATCAAGCCATATATATAAAGTATGCTGTTTAACGCTTTGCTTAGTTACCGTAAATACTATTTGCAGATTATTTCAGCTATCTCAGATGATACACGTTGAAACTCTTACAGGGTATCCTCAAGACCCTGCTGTCTTTGGTCTGTCTTTTAAGAAGATTAAAATCAATTTCCCAATTTGGAGTCAACCAAATTCTTCCCCTGAGTCATGTTCTGAGTCCACTAAGGTCGAGGGAGGCCTTTGCTTTGTGCTCCCTGGATTTCAGATCAGACCCAGGTGACCTGTACTTTCTAGGATGTGTTGTTTGTGAGGGATGCTGCAGGCGGAAAGGCTTTTAAACATCAGGACATCCATGATTTTTGGAAGAGCTTTAATGCGTGTCTATTAACAGAACAAAACAAAAGTTATGGCACATGGGGAACAGGGAGCATAAGCAAATATTCCTCTTCCAGGGTATTTTGCTGCAAGGACAGTTATGTTACAGGCTAAAACCAATAGATTTCCCTGCGTGTACAGTTCTGCTCTGTCTCTCAGTGGGCTGCAGGAATAGGAGCGGTCGTTCTGTTAGCTTTTACCACTGTACTCTGAAATAAGACAGTTGCATGTATGTAGGGGAATATAATGGATTTAAAATGTCACTTCTCACTACAGTGAGTTTGTCTAAACGAGGACATGCCTAAGCACTGAAATGGAAACTGACTACTTGGGTGTAAAGTCCGTGAATTTAAATCAGTAGGTTAATCCTCGGGTACGTATGCTCTTTTAAATGAAAAGTTTGCTGTAACTTAGTGACCCTGCACACATGGACCTCACTTGCTGTTTCTGGAGAGTTTGTGTACAGCCTCGCCTTGACTTAAGTCCAAAGTGGTGTAAGTTATGCTGTATGTAAGAGGAAAGGTGATGTAATTCAGCCTTTCTCTTAAGTTGACCCATACCTTTTCCTACCCTGCATTGTGTTGCACAGAATCCGGCATCGAATACGTTTAGGGAGCTGCTGCATTTGTACGTTGGCGATTTCTTTGCCTGCCCGCTGGCGTTTCGGGGGAACGGAGCCCGTCGGGGTGACGAGCCACCTATTAGCTTTCCTTTACTACATGCATTGTTTAGTTGGTTTCAAAACTTAGTAGCTTTCCACTTTCAAAGTGGAATTTAATAGCAAGATATGATGATAAAGTGGGGGGAACGTGCCGTGCAGAACTAAATAATGGTGATACTTAATGACTATAATGGCAGCAGGCTACACACTGTTACACACAGAAAAGTCACTCTGACAAATCTTTAGAATTGCCTCTTTCTGGAATGGAATTTTTTTCGTGGAATTAAGCTCAGCATGTGGAAGATCCTCTGCAGCGGTTAGAAAGATACGTCTGTGGGACGGTATTGCACACCGGCCTTGTGAGGATGTGAGCGTGCGTAAAAATCTGTAATGTTCTCACTGCAGAGCTTTGCAGCAGAAAACTCGCTGTGAAGGGAGAAGTTACAGGTGGAACGAGAGGCTGTCCAGGAGCCAAAAAAGCGAGTGTGCTGACAAAGTGGTGCAGGAGAAGTTGTAACAGTGGCCAAGAGAGAAATTCCGTGGATTTTCTGGAGGGGTGATTCACAGCAGAGTGACGGTAGTATCCAAATGGAGGTGACACCCAGTGGGTTTCATCTTCACGAGCTTGTATGGTGTTCTGAGACTTTCTGTGTCCTCCTCGTTACATGACAAGCAGCCTCAGCGGAAGCCTCTTAGATGTCCCCGAATAGGGACAATGTTTTCTTAAACTGCTCTCAGCTGTTAGGCAACAATGAAGACCAAAAGTGCAAACTTGATTTCGGATACAAATCCTTTGATGGGAAATTAGTATTTGCTCACCAAAACGGGCTGCCACAAAGCAGGAGAAAGTTTTAGTTGCATAACCACCAAGAGAGTGGTGAACGTTTGCACGTGCTCACTCTCTTCCTTTAAGTAAATTTAATGCTGTAAATATTTAATAAACTATGGAAATCCAAAGACTTTCTTTGGTCCAGAAATCTTTTTAATTATCTGCAATCCTGTATACAACCGTCAGAAAAGAAATGAGTATTCAGGAAGTTATGTGCTGAATTTGTGTGCACTGCTGCTTCCGCCCAAAGAGGAGAGAGATACTGGCTAAACGCAAAGTTCAATTCACTCTGGGTATCAGGGGTCATTTATATGTAAGCGAATTTTGCCTTACATCTCCCTTTTTCTCAGGCGGTACGTGCCTCTAATCGCGTGGGTCTGATTTTCTCATGCTTACATTCATGAAAATACAGCAGTTTGTGATTTTCTTCCTCACTCTTACGTTTGTTTCTGCTTTCATTTGCTGTTGGGGTTTTCTTTTGGTCTTAGCTAATTACGATATTGTTGTAGAATTAAATTTTTACGTACACGCTTTCCAAGAAAGTGTTGTTCCAAAAGACCGTTGTGTAAAAAGTCCTGGACTATTCTTCAGCACTTTCTATTTTTAAGCTGGCATCATTTCTGCTTAAGACAGACAGCGAGTAACTCTTCTGGCAGGTACGGCAGTGCTCTTGCTGTGCCATTTCACGTCCCTCATACAAGCTGTGTGTGTGCAGAGAGGCGCAGACACCTCACCCTCTCCCGTGCACCTTTACGGGAGCGTTTCGGGGTTTTCTTTTCCCGGGGCTCTGCGCTGGGTGAGGATCTCTCTCTCTCTCTGTTACAAACCAGCATTTTGGAAGACATTTCAGGCTTTTATCTGCTTTGCAAAGAGTTTTAATTGCTTATGATCAGTTTGTAACTTCTGTTTGCAGTGAATATGATTACATGTAAGCCATTTTAAGCAGAGGCTCTCAAGACTAGTGGGAGTGACAGGACTAGTAGAAGAACTAGTCAAGGCGCTCGGTACGTGTACAGGGATGACACGGTTAAATCTCGCCTCGCTGCTCTGAAAACAGGCACATCCTGATGTTGTACTTAATGACTCTGTACGTGATGAACGGTGCCATAAAGCTCTCTGTTGTGGTAAATTGCTTGACAGCACTGAAATGAGGAGATAAGTTTTATTATCTAATGTCTGCCTGAACGTATAAAGTAAAAAATGAATAAAATGGGGGGGGGNAAAAAGGGGGGGGGGGGGTGTCACCGTTATCTGTTATATGAATATTTATAGAGGTATTTTCAGTGAACAATTAATTTTGCAGACTTCTAAGCTAAAGATTTAATCCCTGGCTTGAACAGTTTGCCTTCGTATGATTGTTTTATTTTTGAACCATATTTTTATTTTTAAACTGTCAGGTGAGATGCCAAAATCCAATGGCGTTCGAGGGTCTGGGTAAGCCATGAATGCTGAATATTTTCTATCTGACAGCTCCAGACAGACGAGCGCTTCTCTGATTCCCTGATACTCAGCATGTCTTGGAGCAAGTTGCTGTGGATGTTGTGCTTTGTGCGTTATTACATGCCTGGCTTATCCCTGCTCACTGACCTGGTCTTTCTCTCTCCCTCTTCTCTCCACCCCCTCCCCTTGGTGTAGCTTTCGCTCCCGGAGGAACAGAATGAAGTAACGAGGAACGGCTGTGAATCCAAGGAACTGGTCTACCTTGTACAGATCTCTTGTCAGGTAAATGCCATGTTTTCTCCCCCTGCCCCGTTTTCCAGCCTGTATTGCATTATGTTTGGCGACACAGCCTCCTAATATTTCGATACGACACTTTTCTGCGGCGTGTGTAGGTTTTTTCCACTTAGCTGAGTCCTCAAAAGGATGCTGTCTGTGGTACTGCGACCGGCTAATTTTAAGAAAAGAAAAGGAGCATCGAGGGGAGAAAAAGGAGTCTGTTAAGCAAATAATCCTTGCTACGGTTTGTGCAGAGCTGCACAACGATAAGCCTAGAGACACAAGCATGCGCGCTCAGACTACGCGTATGTATGTCTGGCAGTGGTGGGGGGAGCACACACCGACACATGGACGCACCAGGTACACAAACGGGGGAAGAAGGCGAGAGAGAATGCCGGCCAGCATTTTTGTTGATCAAGGCGTGCTGCTGGCAGGCAGGAGATGGGGATTCTTGATCTCTTCCCAGTTATGTCTCCAGACATCTGGTGTGGAATTCTTTCGCTGCCTCTGCTACTGTGGTATCAAAATGCTTTGGGCAGATAAAGCTGCTGCTTCGTACCACAGATTCCCCGTCTGCTAATATGGGGATAGTGACTTTGTAAAATGCTACATAATAGGCTGTCATATTTTAATACGTTGAATTAAATTGTTGTTTGTGGGAGACATATTGCGTTGACAAATTCAGTTGAGAGTTAATGCCTGTGTTTGGTCATTTTTCTGGGCTTAGCACAGCCGTTCTTTTCATGATTCATCTCAGCACTTCTTGAGCGTCCATCTTACCAATTTCTGCTGAACGTTAATGGGAATCACCGTGGTGTCTGTCTCTCTTTTTAAAGCTCTTCATGTGATTCTGCTGACATTTCTCAGGCACTAGAAGGACGTGTATGGAACAGACACACGCGTGTTATCTCCATTTGAATTGTGTGGGGTAGGGAAGTATTTGCTGTCAGATTGTTTCGGCATAGTGGCGTTAGTACTCACAGAAATGTGAATTTGCAGTGAACTTGCTCTTCTGCCCTAACGCTGTGTGCGCACTGGTGTAGGCTGTTCTGAGCATCTGAGCAAAGCATCCTGCTCTGTTTTGGAGGTGGAGCTTCGCACAAGCTGGGCTACAGCCCTGTAGTTGGTGTGATAGAAACGCAAAATAATTCCTCTCTGTTGTCAGCTTTTACAGCGCACGTACACACATGCACTTACGTGTACGTATAAATAGTGCTCTTGGGAGAGGGAAGAGAGGCTGACAGTGAGCATCGCAAAATTGCCGGTGTTTGGGCATTTTGCTTGTACTGTTCTAACCCAGCTGTAGCCAGATTCATCCAAAATAGCCACTTTTCAGAAAAACAATCCAAGCTAACAAGTAGCACTGCAAAATTTAATGGTGGACACATGTCAGTGTCCCCGCTAAGAGCAGTACAGTGACCGAGAATGAGATTTTTCAGGGGACTTAAGGAAATTGGAATTTCGATACGTTCTGAGTCCTCACGTTTGGGACAGCCTTCGCAGTGCTTAATGCGGAGATGGACCTTGTATTATTTCGGGACTGACTATTTCAGGTGAGCCTCTAGAACGTGACAATGCCTTGTGGAACAGTTTTTCTCTAACCCCGAAGCATACCACTTCTGCTCTTTCTACCTACCTTACTGACGGGACACCTTCAGGTATAATTGTGTCCTTAAACCCTGCAGAGTATGTTTGTGCAGGAGCAAGCCCCAGGAGTAGCAAACAGCCAGTGCCGTAGCGTGTAAGGCACTGATGGTGCAGTGCTCCGGGGGAGCCCAGCTGTCCAGCAGCTGGTCTGACACTTTGGCAGACTCTCAGATGCTCTGCAGGGATGTTTCTGAGAATAACAGTGCAGAGATGGGGACAACGTGGTGAATGCTGTGGCGTAGCTAAGGACGATGTCCAGTGGATCCAGAGGCTGTGAACCATGCCCAACTGCTGGCAACTTCTGTCACCTTCTTTTTCAGTGTTAGTAAACGAACATGAAGTTAGTTGGCCTCATCACTTTAAAGGATGGGCATATAACCAGTCGCCTTTTCCCTTTTTTTTCTTTTTTTTTCCTTTTTTTTTTTNCCTTTTCCCTTTTTTTTTTTTTTTTTTCCTTTTTTTTTTTTTTTCCTTTCCTTTTTTAAGTAATCCTTCTGGCTAGAATTTCTCCCCACCCCAAGTCTGTGATTGACCTGTCGCGTGTTAGTCTGTGTCTCTGTCTCTCACATACTTACAAAGCTGAGCAGCTTGTGGCGTCTGGATTCAATGAAGGGAAAGGCATGGAAGGAGCTGCACAGCTGAGCATCGTTTCTACCATGCAGATACTTCACCCCTGACATCTCATGGCCTCTCCTAATGTCCAGGGAAAGATTCCATTCTGTCACGCGTTGGATACCAGCGGTGTCTGGATGGGTTTGGCTCCACATAAGAGTTGAAGGGGAGGTGTGAAATAGCTCATGGAATGATAGTGCAGTGGGGAGAGATTTTGGCAGGATGCATCTGTATCAGGCCAAAAATACTGAAGGAGGGAGAAAAAAAGTCTGTAAAACAAATTTCACTTTGCTCGCCTTTTGGATGTGCTACTAGCAGTGGTGTTCAGCCGACTCCAGCAGCGTGCAGCCATCTCCTTGGTTTCTCCGATGGACCCAGAGAAAACAAAGTCTGTTAATTAAGGCTAAACCCGTATAAATTTAAAACCTTTAAGATACTTGTGATTTGTTGCAAAGACAAGGGCGTTTGGCCATCCTGGCAATTTGACATTACAGATCGTAGAGAAATAGGCTAAAAACCTAGCTTTGGGGTTGAGTGCGTTATACTGCTGTGCTTTGCCCAGTTTGGACTGTGCAGATACAATCTGTGTGTTGTGTGGTCTGCAAAAAGACATTTAATTTGTCATTTCACTCTGTAGCAGACAACAAACCAAAGCTTTTGAACATTAGACTTTTATAACATCCAGCTCAGTCTTAGCTGTATTTGGCAGGCTACAGTTCGGCATTTACATGAAGGAAATTCTATCCCACTCTTTCCCATCTGTAAGTATAATTTTAGTGGTGTAAAGAGAATTATTGTTTGATGCCTGTTTTGCAAAACCTTCCCAGATAAGGTTTGAAAAAAAAAAAATGTTTTTGGAGTTGTATTTGTGACACATTTCTGCTGCAAGTCAGCTTGTGAAATACAAGCTTTGTGTGAGGTTCAGAGGGGTTTTTTAAGTCTCTATTCAGCTTTTCTTCTACTTAGAGACCTCAAAAAATTAATCCAGTTTATTGGCTCCTAAGAAGAAGTAGGAATATATAGAGAGCTGTTCCAAGTGTTTCTGAAAAGTGGAAAGATAGGATTCTTCTTTTGATTTCTTTGAACAAATTTAAACTTGAAAACTAGCAAATGACAAAGGTAGGGGTTTAAGTTTTATTGGGAAGAACTGCTGATAGGAGGGTTTGGGTTTGTTTTGGTTTTTTAGAGCAATGTACGTGGATTTTCCTTTTTTCCATGTAGGATTGCACTGTTTAACTTTCATTTCTAGAAGATTGCTTTCAGGGCATGTACAGTTACTGCTGTTGAAGGATTGCTATTATTAAAATAAATGTGAACAAAATCCCTTTCTATGATAAAGGAAGGGATGGATGGATGGAAAGAAGACTTTTAAACAATCTAGAAATGCGAGGAAAGAGTTTTGGGAAAAGGAATAATGTTTTAAGCTTGCACTTTCCCAGAGTGCAGACAGCACGGTGTGTGCGTTTTTGCTAGGGAAGAACATGTCTCTAAAAAATGCTAGGGACTGTTTTTTGTGTAGGAAACCGAGAAGCATAAAATCCTGAAAGGTGTGGTGTGAGGAATGTACCTGTGAACCCTCTGAACTCCGTAGACAGTATTTGCAAGCCTTTACAATAATCGCAGTCTTTAAAGGTCCATGGGGACTGTCTGAGACCTTTCTGAGTTTACGCTGGACCTGTCAGCTGTGGAGGGCCATTGACAGTGTTTGCAGTCCGTGCGAACTTCCACGGGAATAAGCAAAGAATTTACAAGGTGTGCAACACATTTAAAAGGGGTTACTATGTGTGTTGAGAATAAATCAACAAAAGTAAGAGCCTGCAAAAAGGTTGAAATAGGCTAATCCAGACAGCATGTTTTGTCGGGTTGAAAATACGCCTTTTCAGTGTTGTTGGATTTGTTGTTGTGGCATCACAGCCACAACTACCTGCGTACGTATTTAAATACTGCAAAGTAAGAACGGCCAATCTAAGCTTTTGTTCTCAAAAATGAAAGAAAAATCAAAAGCATGCAGTACTAATTACAACGTGAGAATTGCGGTATTTCAACACTTCAAACATCTTTTTTTGGTGAAATTTTGAACGGCAACGAGAGCGGTTGTGAAAATGTTCACATTCCAAGGGAGATCTTAAATTCTGTCCATCTCTTCTGTCTTTTATTGTTCATTTTCATTCTCACAGGTAGATGGTTGAAACAGAAATGACAGGCACTAGAAACCAGGAATGTCAGACTGTGTGAGCATGAGTGATGCTTAAAAAAAAATATCTTAGGACTAAATCTCCTGATAGACCCTTAAACACAGACTGACTGTTGGGATCTCAGAACCGAGCCACACTACCTTCTCTGTTTCCTGCTTTTCATGGGATAATGCCAACGTCCAGCGAAGGAAGCCTCTTTCTCCTGCAACGCAGGGACATTTCCAAGACAGGAAGCTCTCGTGGCCCAAGCGTGGGCTTTCTCCCTTTCCCTGCTCGCGTTTGCAGACCCCGTGCTGGCAGTAAGCTGAGCCCGCGGCTTTGTAGTACGGGATGCCCAGTACTTTGCCCTGTTCCTGTTTTTTGTTCAGGGCAGCCATCTCTGTGCTGTGTTCGTTTTGATTGATAGAATAAGGTCTCTGATGTAGTAGATGAAGGCATTTACACAAATCTATCCCACTGGTATCTCCCAGCTCTGCCTTGCAGGAGATTCAAGCTCGGTATCTCAAAGAACAGTTTTTGCAGCCCCGTGCAGCGCTCCACGGCTGGAAGCGTGGTTGCAATAATAAGCGCTTCAAGGGCAGCGGTGAGAATGCCAGGAAAAAATGGGATCCAAGTCGGAAGAACAGACAGGACTCCCCATCCTGGGTGGTTTGTGAGGAGACGGGAGCGGAATATATTTTCACCGAAGCAAATGTCTTATTCAGGCTACTAATGTCTAAAGCGTGGTTTGCCGGTTCTGTCTGCCTGTGATGGTCCATCCTGAAACCCACAAATTGCTTGCAATAGGATTTTTGAGTCAAACATTCAAAAACCTCTTGCATGATTGTTTTTTTGTCTTAAAGGCTTGCTCTTTCATGTATTAATAGTTTTGTCTTGTGCGGTTGAAGCCCAAACACCTAGAGAATGGTTACTGAGCAAGTACTACTAACATTCCTCCTGTGGAAAGCTACAGGTTTTTAAACAGGTGACTCTAAGGGCCAAATTCTAACACACACACACACACACATATGTGTGTGTTTAATATATGTATTACAAAAAAAGAGAGAAAATCTGGTCTCGTCTTTGTTAATGGGATATGTCTATGTGGAGCATGCATGGAATACTTCCGTGGTGGAGCAGCTGAAGTGAAGCAGGTGTAGAATGACCATGCGCTGCCCTGCAGGGGTACTCTCTGATTCCATAGCGCTGGCTGCTTTCTACAAACGGCGTGTAGGGACCCTCGGTGTGTCCTAAAGCTTTGTCTGCTCAGAAGGGCTCGGGAAAGTTACTCTGGTTTAAAATGCCTTAAAATGCTGGTCACTGTCACGGCCTTTTTTCCCTAGCTTGTTTTCTGTACTTCTTTTCTGACACTTGGTACCACTTGCCTGAAGATGACTGCAAAACAAAATGCCCAGAGAAATGTATCTTCCATCAACAGGTTTGCCAGTGAGAGTTAGGTAGCTCATGTGCTTGCAAGTGTTGGAAAATCCCTCTTGTGATACTGGGTATTTATTTGTAAGTCCCAAAAAACTTTTTAAAACCTGACCTTTGTGGATTGCATATTTTTAGCCTATCCTTCCAGATGTTCACAAATGTTGAAACCTCTGTCTGAAGCATTTCTCGGGTGAGGAGGGCTGTTTTACGTTAGTCAAAAGAAAGCAACTAAAATCCTTGTTTCCACAATCCTAATCCATCACTCGATGTTCTGTGCTCGAATGGTTGATCTTAGGTCATATACTACATGCCTTCCGCTCTCAACAGCGATAAATAAAAATGAAGTGACAATACTAATGTGGATTAATAAAGAATGTATGAAGCTGGCAAGCAGCCTGAAAAGTGCTGTTGGGCTGTGTTCAAAGCTCAGGCGATGCCAAAGCGCTGCCAAGGTGTAGTGTCTTTGAAAAACTTGGGTCTCGTCCAGGCTTTTTGAAAGTAAACTAGCATCTGTAGGGAACAGAGAGAAGGTATCGAATCGCATTAGAAGCCTTTAAGAACTGCATAATTAACATCTAGTACTCTGTAGCTGTTAGGATAATACTAAAGGATAAATTCATTCATTAATTGGGCTAATGATCATTAAAGGCAAGGATGTGACTGACTGTTTTTTGGAGTTTTGCCGCAGAACACTGATTTGGGTAGGGCAGTGCTCGCATCAAACAGGATTAACACTGTGGTGTGCTGTGTCCTTTTCCTGTTTTAAAAGCATATTGCACTGTTCCCTCTGTTCATCGTGGGATTTGTGCGCAGCTCTGTGAGCCTTAATTCGCGCGAGCGGTTTAGGCATGTAACAAGGGAAGTAGCACTTTTGAGGTAAAGAGGATTTTTTGTCCCGTTGTTTTTGCTGTCTTTTATTCCGAAGCGTGCAGTCGGCAGGACGTCTGCACTGGGATCTAGGAGGAAGACTTCCAAGAGTTGTGCCGTTTGCTTGCTTTGGCCTTTTGCAGTGTATTTGTGCTCTTTGGGACTGGGATGGAAATGCAGAAGTTAGCTGTTGTCTGCTGTGCTGTACAGGAGGGTGTGATGAATCCAGGAGCAGTGTTGCACTGACCTCCAGCGGCATCCGTGTCTCATCGGGGCTCTGGGGTTTCCGTGCCCACCTGATGGGAGTCGTCCTTCACTCCGTTCCCAGCCACAGAGCAGATCCGGTACTCTTGTGTGTAACTGGTAACATCAGATGAAATATGACCGTAGTTCTTAAACTTTGGTGTTTAATTTCTCCATTCATGGCACTCGTTTTTTTTCCCTCTATTTAGATATGTATTGTGAAGGAAACAGGGTCAGCATGGTTCTTTCTTGTTCTTCGCTCTGGATGCTGGAGATGCAGTAACAGGGTTCTAGCTGTGCGTGGATTTGGAATTCAATGATTTATTTATTGAGTGGCACTGCAGAGAGAAGCACTGTCATGGAATTGCTCGTGCTAAAGCACATTCCTTCAGCAGCTGCAAATTTAGGTGCATTTCAAGCTGTCCTTCCAGTGTACCAAAGATAGAAACACAGAATGGTTGGGGTTGGAAGCGACCTTAAGGATCACCTCGTTCCTTCCCCCTGCCCTGGGCAGGGACACCTCCCCCTAGACCAGTTTGCTCCAGCCTGGAGACTTGCTGTGCTCTCTGTAGTGGCTTCAGCCATGAGCTCCTGTAGACAAATGGTCCAGTGAATTTATTTGAGGATGGTTTTTACTGGGGGAAGAGGGTATCCCAAAAATATCTTAGTGATATTTTCCAAAATACAGTTCACATTTTTTGCATCATTCCGGGGTGTCAAGATAAATGGGTTTGTAACGGAAGCAGTGCTGGGTACGCCATGTTTTTAATTATTTCCATGCTTCTAAGTTTCTGTTATTTTTAAATGATGCGATAGATGCGTGTTCTGTTGCGTGGCAACCATCGCTGGGGTTACGGGGTTGGGTTGGTGGTGGTGGTTGTTTGTGGTTTTTTTTTTTTTTCAAACACAGTTTCTTGGTTTTTGGACCTAAAAATCTTTTCTTCCTGGCAATTAGTGTTAACAAAAGCATGCTTCTGTGCTTTGGTCACTTAAAATAAAAAATCAGCTTCAGCGATGTGCCCGAGCAATGAAACTTAAGAAAATTGAGATCTGTATGTGCCTAAGCTTCTGTTGCTGCAGCTAACCTCAGGCAAGTCATTTGGATAGAGGGTTTTTGTGTGTTTTGTTTTACTAACCTCGGGCAAGTAATTTTCAAAGGGTTTTTTTTTGTTTGGTTTGTTTTACAGGATAGTGGTGCTTCCTTACTTTGATGAAACCTTGTTTCTCCTCTGTGGTTAAGCGCTGAGTAGATCATAGCAGGTTTGGGGCACAGGGTAAAGCGGGTGTTGTAGTTAAATATGTGCAATGGCCACGTAATCATTTGTAAATATGTACGCGTTCGCTCCTGGCCTCGCTACCTGGAGGATGGTAGAATTTGAGTTCCCGTCACTTAGCAGTTGGTCTGTTAGTGGCTTTGAAGCATTTCCTTTGTGGCTGTAAGCTCATGTTGGGTTATTACTTGAATTTTCTGAAGTGCAGAAAAGCGGTCCCCCATGTTGCGGCCGCCCCCCCCTTCAGCCCTGCGTTTCTCTGTGACCTGCCGCTCTTAGGGTATAATTTTACTAAAGAGGTGATTGATATGGAATTGTTTAAATTATAACATGTCAGGCGAGCAGGGAATTTCATTCACAATGTTGAGAGTTGTAAATCCCGCTTCGAGTTCATTAGGTGTCTGCCAGCCTGCCGTTCAGGAACAGGCGGAAAAATGGTTGTTGCCATTTCAAACGCCATGCACGTGGTATGTTTGCGCGAGGTCTGCTCAGCCTGCCCTCATTTCTCTGTACCTCTGCAAAACCAATTGCCACCAGAGCCTGAGCCAAATATTTGCCTGCTGTCTGGGTGCTGCTGGCAAAGCTGCTCTTCTGAGCGACGGCGAAACCACTGGAAGGTCATGGCTTATTGCAGCTCAGCACTCGGAAAGCTGCATGTACCTGATCGTGGGGAGTTTCCGAAATCCGTCAGAGCAAGCGGGAATAATACTGCTGTCGTTCAGGTCTTGGGCAGCCTTGTGTTCCCACTTGTGTTTTTAGTGTTCCTATCTGTAATTGGAATCAGGGAGCACAAGGAAGTATAATTTTTAGAGGAGAAAAGCTGTACTGTTTTCCATTAAAATATCTTTTTTCCTGCTGATTGCAATTAATTGATAATAAACTGATAATTAATGCTGAAAGAGATTAACTACTTCTGTGGAATAAGGCTATTAAGGATTCACCACATAAATACACTAAACTTTGTCCTCTGCCTTCTGTCTTGCGGTCTGTCCGTACGTATGTTCCCATCATCTTCTCTCATGTGTCCATGTCCTGTGATCCCAGGTGGAGCTCAGAAGTTTTGGTGTTTCCATCATTCTCACTTTATTTAAAGCTCCCTCCTCCCCATATTTTATTTTATTTTCTTCTAAACATAATGTGCAGCTGCCTGACATGTATCACGCTGCAAGCTGTTGATGCTATCTTCTAAGCCAGGTCAACTCCAGCAGCGAAGAGACATCTTCTGGATGTAGCTGCTGCTGTGCCCAGCGCTCATCCCTGCCCAGCTCCGCCAGCCAAAAGGGTCAGGGGAGAAAGTGCTAATGTTTCTTAAGTAAAATTTATGCGTTCATCAGTGAGGTTAAGCTAATGCAAATCATAGAATGGTTTAGATTGGAAGCAACCTTAAAGATCATCGAGTTCCACCCCCTGCCCTGGGCAGGGATACCTCCCACCAGCCCAGGT
>RSEF01000024.1:1080393-1210055 GCA_003993805.1 Himantopus leucocephalus | reverse complement strand
CCCCTCTCAGCCTTCTCCTCTCCAGGCTGAACAGCCCCAGGGCGCTCAGCCTGTCCTCAGCAGAGAGATGCTCCAGTCCCCTAAGCATCTTCTTATGGCTGTCCATCTCCGCTGGACCCTCTCCAGCAGTTCCCTGTCCTTCTTGAACTGGAGAGCCCAGAACTGGACACAGTGCTCCAGATGTGGCCTCACCAGGGCAGAGCAGAGGGAGGATGACCTCCCTCGACCTGCTGGCCACACTCTTTTTAATGAACCCCAGGAGACCATTGGCCTTCTTGGCCACCAGGGCACATTGCTAGCTCGTGGGCAACTTGTTGTCCCCCAGGACTCCCAGGTCCCTCTCTGCAGAGCTGCTCTCCAGCAGGTCAGCCCCTAACCTGTACCGGTGTGTGGGGTTATTCCTCCCTCGGTGCAGGACCCTATGCTTGCCCTTCTTGAACTTCATTAGGTTCCTCTCCGCCCAACTCTCCAGCCTGGGCAGGTCTCGCTGGATGGCGGCACAGCCTTCTGGTGTGACAATGGATAATTAACATCTGCCATCTCCCTCAGACATTCTTTTTTGTGAATAAAAGAAATCTGAAGAGTTTTGTGGCCAAGCTGTTCAGCTCTCTTTTACTAGAATTCACAATAAGCCGACTAACAATCCTGTTCCTCCTGTAACTGGTGCCCCTCTAAATGGTGAGTACCTTCTTAACTGGTGTGCCAGCTGTGCTTTGGGAAATTTGGTGAGGGTGGCCTGCTCTCTGCCCTAGCCCCCAATGTGTAGTTACTTGGCAAACAGCGTAAGGAAAATCCTGCTCGTGAAAGCCAAACAAGCAATGAAAGTGTTAGGTTTTGCTAGCCCATCATCATCTAAAACTAAAAGTGAAAAATTTTTGAAACTAAATTTATCCCATACTTTAGCCTATGTCAAAACCAAAAAAATAATCAAAATATCTCAAACAGTGTTTCATTTCCCATTTATCTTGCTGCTGCTTTCTCATTTGTTTGAATTCCCTCCTTGTCCGCTGAAAATGATGACTGTTATTTTGACTTTTCCCCTTAAAGCCTCATGTATCTTCCAGTTTCAGCAGACTCTGGCATAGAAGTGAAAAAAAAAAAGATACAGTAGCTGTTGCAGCAGTGTTTGCACACACCAATAGCCTGTGCTTTCCTCCTTTGGTTAAGGTGTGTAGTGATTTTTTTAACCTTTAGATGACCTTGTATTTATCTAAATATATACTATCCTTGCTATTCATTTTCATATGTTGCCAAATCCTTTAATCCTGGCTCAAGCTCTAACAGTGCCTTGCTACATCCGTTGAGATTAACTCTTGGACTAAACTCATTTATTTATACAAAATCATGGAAAACTTTCCATGGGAGGAAAAGCAGCATCTTTTAAGTGGGTGGGAATGAGGCGTAAGTTATAGGTTATGACCCTGAAAATGATCTCTTGGGGATCTTGCAAGAAAAGTCAGAATAAATAAGTCAGAAAATGCAAGCCATCAGCAGTATTAGCAGTAAGTTAACATCGGAGCGCTTGTCAACACTAGCGCAAGTAAAAAATCTCTTTCCCTTAAAAGTCTGTTATTGGTTGTGAACATTGGGTACGTTGAGAACAGGTATAGTGTTTTATTTGGGAAAGGTGCTGAGATACGTAGAAGCAGTGACATAATCATCTCGAGGCTTCTTTCATTTCTAAATTCATGTTTGGCGTTGTATATATCATCCAGAAACAGGAGACACGTTATGTTACCAATCAAAGGCAAACGAGCCTTTGATTACAGTATGGGGTTTGGGGCTGGATTTAGATCCGCCCTTTTTCATTATGATAAATGGAAGGTTAGCGTCCAAGTGCTTCAGGTTTCTTTACGCATCTCAGGCATAGACGTTGTGGGTAATTAAAAACGGTTCTCAAAGCATTGAGAATGGAAGAAACTCTATCACTTCGGCTGCGGAGCCTCCCAAACGTATCGTTTGTGTGATGGGGCTGAGACTTTCACTGGATGTGCACATTTTTCCGAACTCAAAAATTGCCTCTCGCATCTCTTGCACAGGAGAAGTCCAAGAGAGACTCTTCACTGTAGGAAAGCGCTGAAAAAACATATAATGTATTTTGTTTAAATACTGGCACTTTTTGTGTCTGTACCAATGAGCCTGTTTCTCGACATCTAGCAAAGCAGCATCGCTGAGCTGTGAGCTGCCTGCTGAAGGGCCCCTGTACGTGATGCTAGGATTCGTGCTGCTTTTCTGGTGCTAATTGATGTATTTCTATCCATAATCTGCACAAAAATCACCTCTACATTATACAACTCCAGGATATCATCTCCCTGCAGAACTGGCACACCCAGCTGAGGAGCCGTTGGGTGAAGCCGTACATTATCTTGGGTTTTGGCTGGGTTCTTCAGCTCCGTGAGTCACCGGAGCGCAGGCCAGTCTCCGTTACAGGGCGCCGTAGGTCAGAGAAGCAAGGTCCACTGATCCGTGGTGCTGCTGTTACAGTCCCGTTCCCGTGCTCTCATACACTTAATAAAAAGCATATTCCGAGTCTTTAAGGATGATGGATTACAGTTTGTCCTCTTACTTGGACAGAACCTTGCCTTGCTGGATTTTGGGGGTGTGGGAAGGAGAATTTATCTGGGATTACCATTAACTGTTGCTTCCCTTTGGGAATTTGGAATAGTTTCAAAGTCTGGAGTGTTTACCTGGACGCACCATGCATGACACTGCTGCTAAATTGCTTGGAGGTTTATGGCTGAAAATTAAGTTGGAGTAGGAAAGAGATTCTCTTTTTTTTTTTCCTTGGAGACAAAAGGGAATTGTGTAAGATGAATAAATAGAGAAGGGACTGTTTGCCAGCCTGGCGGTGCTGCCTGCCTTGTGGCTCCAATGAATTTCATAGATGTGCTGACATGACCGGCAGCAGTCCTGGCCCACTTCTTGTGTTGAGATGAGCTTGGGGCCCATCCACTGGCTCTTTGCCATGCATTGTTGCAGCACTTGACCAAACTGCGGCTGCCTGAAGCGACTTGATGCTTTCAGCTGTCGGAATCACATGCCTGACACGGGAGAGGAAATCCTGCTTCTGGAAGTGCTCAGAAGGGTGGTGGGGCTTGAATTACATGTCACAGTACAGAAGCTGTGTTGGGTGAGGAGGGTAGGACAGGAGAGAGAAAAAGGTCTGGACATACGGACGAAGGCTAAAAGTTGCCCGAGGCTCTGGCCTGGCTTGACTTTCACCTGGGACGAGAGTGAGAAGACACTGTGAAGTGGAGAGAGGGTTGTGATGCTGGGAAGTGTAAAACGCCTATCTGGTCACATCTTAGCCTGAATCCTTAAATAGTGAACGGGAAATAATTCCATTTCTCCCCAGATACAGAGGCATTTGAGTGGCATGTGAATTTCTGCAGGCACATCCTGTTTCAACAAAACTTTAAGACCCTCCCCATCCTCTAGTCTTTAATCCTTATGGTGGTTTAGACAGTCTCGCCGGCATTTCTGAGTTAGAGCGGATCACAGACTGGTTTGGGTTGGAAGGGGCCTTGGAGATTGTCTCATTCCACCCCCCTGCCCTGGACAGGGACACCTCCCACCAGCCCAGGTTGCTCCAAGCCCCGTCCAACCTGGCCTTGAACACCTCCAGGGATGAGGCAGCCACAGCTTCTCTGGGCAACCTGCGCCAGGGGCTCACCACCTGCACAGTCGAGAATTTCTTCTCAGGATGAAGATGCAGGGAAAAATGCTGTGTTAAAGGTCAGTGCAGGAATGCTGTAAATTACCATCTGAAAGTAACCAGTCACAGGACCTTGCTGTGACTTGGGCACTTGGAGATGTCTCCGTTGTCGGTGATGCCAGCAGCAGAGAAGAAGCTGCATCCAGTGGCTGTCCGAATTTTTGGCGGAGCGCTGCTAGGTGGTAGCCCAGGATGGGCCACTGCTTCTGAAGCACCTTCACATATTTGCTAGGGAGAGTCTTGCCTCTGGGCTTTGTTTCTGGAATATTCTTTCTGTTTCAGCTTGGTTAGCAGATACACAGATAAATCGTAACGGTGAAAGAGCTCGTGCAGGCCGTTGTCAGCCGTTCTCTCAAATCGCATGTGGCACTATTCTCCCCTGTCCTTTGCTGATAGGGAAACTGAGGCGCAACGGTGGCGCTGGCTCGTCCGTGCTCAGAAGCAGATACGAGAGTACACACCAGGAGTTCTGGCTCTTGTTAGTGAGTCTTTTGCTACATCACGCTGTTTCTTCTAAAAACACTTGCATTTGTGTCTAGTTGAACTACTCAGTTCTCACTTACAAATGTAGAACTCATTTTACTCTATGTATATTTTATTAAACCTCTTCTCAGTTCTAAGGTTGAACTGAATTCAATTTAACTAAAACCACATTGCACTTTTTTAGCAAGATCTTTAACCGCGCTTGATCTGAATGCTTCAGGAGTATCACTTATTACCCACGCTCGTCAGAGCAAGCACGCGCAGTACGGATGGGACACAGGAGACAGCTTTGGGCATTCAAAGTGTCTTCTCCGAACTTACCATAGGAGAATAGGTGTTTTTCTGTAATGGGACTGCACAGACAGGCAAATATCCTGATCCATATTGGATTCCAGTTTTCTAAAGGAATGAAATGTTAACGGGCTTGTGAATGTAGTATTTTGATAGTGAAAAAAGGCTGAGTGTTGGCGAGATTTGAGTAAAGATAATTGAGATGCTGAGAGCTGAAACATCTTGCTCTCTTCATTAAATTTCATGTTATGTCCACGCAGCCAGGTGCAGGAAACCCCGCTAAAGTCGTTCTCTCTCTCTCGAGTTCCACTTGAGATTTAAGGGTGTGTGGCACACTTGTCCTCTCCCCTCTCTCTTGCAAGTTGAATATCTCTGTCCTGCCGACCAAGCTTAGAAAACAGACCTGTAACCGTATTTTACAGACTTAACTATTTGGTTTGTAGAATTTTTGGCTGCCTCATTTTGAAAAATTATTACTCCTGTGCTGCTCATTTTATGTTGGATAATGATACGGAGCATCGGGCAAGCAGAGTTCGAGGAAAATGTTTAACAGTTCAGAACTTAAAAACACTACATTCAATATTCTGCCTCTCTTTCTGTTTTTACTACAGGTCGGATTTTTTCCGAGCGAGTGTGTTGAACTAATTAACGACAAAGTTCCTCAGTCCGTGACCAATTCTGTGCCAAAACCAGGTAAGTGTATTAAGTTTTATGGTGCAGTGAAATAAAATGGAGTTATCTTTTCGGTGTTCCATGTTTAATATCTCCTTTATACGTATCATGTTATACTCTGTGTATTGATCGTCCTTTATACGTACCATGTTATCCTTTCTATGTGTTGATCATCCACACATTCCCGCTCTCCAAATAGTTGCCACTGTTGAATGTCTTTTCATCTGCGGTGTTTTGTAAGCTCGTTTTGACGTCCATCTCCTGCATGATTTGAACGATTTTAAGCTTGCAAGAATTTAAGATTCCTTCAGCAATCTGTAACGAGTGATTCCATGCAACATCCCCGTTCTTGGTGTGCGGAGAGTGTTGCATGTTAGGTTTTTGTTCATACAAAACATACAGGCGACCCAAAAATGTTTATGCTGATTTAGGTGGAATAGATTAATTCAGTCCTGAAAGTAGTGTAGGAAATACAGGCAAATTAATATCAAGCTTTGCTGATGAAAGGAAAAATAAATAGAAAATGAGATTTTGGATCTGATTTTGTTGTCATCCCAGTATATGCTGGAAGCGATTGCAGTTAGATGTGCTGGCATAACTGAGATCTCTGCAGAATTTACTGGTGGTGAAGCTTTTGTTTAATTCTTCCAATTTTTTTTAAAAAATACCTATATATTCATAGATATAAAGATATATCTGTATATCTTTTGTATCAGGAGAAAGCAGTTTGAAATTGCTGCTCTTTCTTAAAGCATTATACAGTCGGCAAGTTGAGTTGGAAGGATGCTTAACTGACCTTTTCATCTCTTTTCTTTATTTTAATGATGCTCCTTATCTTACTAAGATTGCTGACTTGATACATTTAAACAAATAGACGTGATTCAAAAGTTTGACTTTTGCTAAGGGAAATGCGTTTTATCAGATCGTGCGTTACAGCTTGGAACTTTTGGTTCGGTGGTAAAAAGTCACGAACACCCTACACTGTCCTCGTGCTGCGTTGATCTGCACGCTGCCAAGAGCAGACAGTTCAGGGAAATAGTTTCCTCAGCCATTGGTATCTCCCACCTTCATTATTCCCGGGAACATGCAAGTGTATTTGCTAGAATCAGTGTCCCAGAGATCTCTAGCAATTCAAAGCGCTGCGGCAGGTGGTCATTCCATAAATCCAGTATCTGCCTCATGTTGTTTAAAGTTGATCTCTAAATACTGTGATCGGTCGCTTCTCTCTGCTCCATCAGCCACAGCATGTAGACAAGGGCAGCTGTAAACCTAAATACGGGCCAGGCTGATAGATACAATCATAAGCAAGTGTTTATTATTAAATATGGCTCAGGCAATTAAATGTCATGAGCTGCTAGTGAATAGTTTCTTGCTATGCTTTAATGAGAGATAATGAAGCAGCATAGATTAATAGATTCTATTTGGCTTTAACAACACACTAGGGGGTGGATTTCCTCTTTCAGTCCTGGGAAATGTTTGTTATAAAGTTAATTCCAAAAGCCCAAGCCCTATTAAAAGTAATAAGTTGAAAGATATTGCCAAGTCATGAGGCTGTCCCTGTTGACCTTCCCTGATAGTTGTTCTTTGCGTACAACTAAAGGCAAAAGGCTGCTCTAGAAGAACACTCGAGCTTTCAGATGTAAGGAGTGCTAGAACGAGCCTTGCAGCTGTTTCTGTAATCCTGCCCTGCCTTTGCATGCCCAATTTATCATACCATTTCTTTGTAGCATTAGGCTTTCTATTTTTCCCACCTTGGGAAGGGACAGTACTGGTACGGCGGAAGCAGAATCTGGAAGACTCCGCCTCGGTTGTTACGGGAGTTGTGCCTCGGCGGGAGCTAGAAGGAGCAAGGGAGGAGGTTCCCATAGATAAGGCGAGTTGAAAGTGGTGTTGGAGAGCTCGAGGAACCTATGTGCCTGCAGGAAAACTGCCGGGGTGAGCAGACGAAGGAGGAGGAAGGGGTTGGAGTAACGCAGCGCTGCACGAGCTGGCTGCCGTGCCTGCACAGTCCCAGAGGGTGGCACGGGGGCAGCGAGGGCTCGCTGCAGCACCCCGACAGCCTTAAGTAGTGCTGCTGGGAAAGGCAGAACTGCATCTTTCCAAGTGGTTCCTCCAGAGCCCCGCTCGGAATTGCCTTGCTGGGATAATGCAGAAGAGCTCGCATTTTCCTCACCCATATTCCGTGCATTTAGTGCGTTCTAATCTATGGCTTAGGGTATTTCTCCTGCACTTAAATATCCACATCAATTAATTTTCTCCCCTTACCTGTATTTGAAACATCAGATTGGCTTTTCCCAAGGAATAGCAGCTTTTCTAAAAGGAACCACGTGGAGCTTTTCTCCTCGCCCGACATCAGCAGGGTATTTCATCTAGAATGAATGTGAAGTTTTAGATTTGGGCTTGATAAGACATGCTTATCAACATGCAAACTTTATTTGCTTTAATCAAAATATGATGTGTTAGAGCATCTAGGACATTTTGTATCTGCAGCATAAAGCTCTCTGCCACGAAGGAATTTACAAACATAGAACTCCTTGTGTTGTTTAATTGTCCCTAGATTTGGCTGGGTTGGGTAATCTAATGAAAAGCAGATGGAAAGCAAAGAACTTCCTGCCTTGCCTTTTTATTATTATTTATAATTAGAGGTTTTGATTTGCAGAAGTGATGGGGACAGCATGTTAATAGAACCATAAAATATGGCAATGGTCTGTAATGCAGTACAAATAATGACTGAGGTTCAAATGAAAATGTAACAGGGGGAATGGGAGAGGAGGGCTGGGTTTAAGTGCAAACTCTGCTTTTAGAAACAATATTTTCTTTGACTGTGGAAGCACATGCTTACACCAGAGATAATGCAGCCAGTGCCTGAGGTAAAGGGAAGAAAATGGACCATACAGGAAAACTGTCCATTTTATTCAATTCTGAAAATTCAAAGTAATAAGAAAGAATATTGGTTTTGCCTTGAGTCACCTCTGAAATGTATTTGACCCTGAAGTGTGCCCCCGGGCCCCGTTTTTTCAACATTCGGTACTATAAGAAAATGCTTTTTTTTTCAGGTGGAATGCAAACTGATATCCTCACTGTTTGTTTATGTAAGAAACACTGTAAAGATCCAGGAAGGTCGTGTGGGCTCACCAAATCTCAGATCGCTCAAGCACTTGCCTTTTTTTCTAAATTCTTCCTGTATTCTTACTCAGATACAATACTGCAATGATAACTTCTTAGCCTAAATTATTGTATTGAATTGATATCTAATACTAAATAGCTAATACCATTTACTGACAATTTAGCTGAATTTCAGTACTGCAGTAGGTGGAATCAGCTTATATTTATAAAGATTTTTAAAGAGACACAGGATAAAGGTTGCATTTGCATTTCAGATATTTGGTGAGAAGTGATTCTTTTAAATATTCATTGTGCTGCTTAGAAGAAAAAGTGAATAGCTGTTTTGGTCTTTTCCTTCTAAGTGAACCTTTGGGCATTGCCTGTAGATGGTGGCCGTGTTTACTCTTCTCATTCACTTCTGTCCATCTCTGGTTGGTCTTTTCTGGGACCTGTGTGTGTGTGTGTTCATATTGTCCCCGCTCGTCATTTTGGCGTTAACAGCAGCATGTCTCGGCTATCTGTTTTAGTCCGTCCTTTCTCATAATTCTGGACATTTATGGTTTAATAACATTTAAGATTGCGTATCATGCTTCACCTCATACATGCAATTTGTGTCACGTCTTTCGCTAACTAGTAGCATCTTGCTGTGTACCACGTCATTCCCACAGTGTGATAATTTGGGGATGCTGCTGGGGAGCATCTGGTTTCAGTGGGGAAACAAAGACTAAAGACGCAGTTTGCAGTGGGGCAGTTAGAGCGTAAGTGAAGAACTGGGGGATAAGAAGGTAACGTTTCCCTTTCTTTTTTTCAAAACAATGAGCATTTTTAAAACTTCAGGGGTCATTCTCACCAGTTGCTCAGTCTTGCGTAGGATAAAAGAAGGAGTAACCCCAGCTGCTCTGCTCAACTTTATGGAAGATTTTTCAAATTCCTGTCTCATCCGTTCATTTAATTTAGATTTAACAGGTAAATGTACTCTTATGGTATGCAACTAAGGACACATTAAAGGGTACTTGTTAGTATTGCAAGCTGTTGAAAATGAGTAACTTTTTTTAAACATAAATAACATATTAATCTGGGTCAACATGCCAAATACCGATAATCCGCTGAACTTCAGAAGGATTGAAATTTAGGTCTGGATCAGGCAACAGACTCCGCTCTGACCTCCTGAAAACTCTGGTACAGCACTGAATGAATTAATTTTAACTGCAGAAATGCAAACTGAATTACATGCATTGTGTTAGAGCTATTGCAATCAGAACAGACTCTTAAGAGGTCACGCCTGGTTTGAAACAGGCTAGTTGCTAATCCCTGGACAAAAAAAGATTGTGGGTTTTTTTTTCTAATAAAAATAAAAATCAGGAAGAATAAGGTGCAAATAGAACTTCCGTTCTGCAGGTGCCCAGGTTGAACAGCCATTTGACACTGCTGAGTGCACAATGTCTTAGCGGTTTTTTAAGGAAAATATAGAAAGATAAAATATATGTAATTGGCACCAGTCTCATTAACCGTATGCAAACGAACCAGTTGTTTGGCGTTCAACGTGCAACCATCTCATTAAAGCTAAATGAAATGAAAATTCTGTTGAGCCAAGACAGGTATCCATGTCCAGCGTGGGAGCAGGTAGGGAATAAACGTGCTGACGTGCTCAGGGCCGCCAAGTCTGGTCCTTGGTGCAGACGACCGAAAACGTGCTCTCGGTATTGCCAGACCTCAGCACCAATCCTTCAAGAAGTCATGTTCTCTTGGCTCCTGTGGAGCTCAGGCAGAGCTGTGAGTGGACAAAGATTTTGGGATGAAAGCTCAACACACAAAAAAAAAGTGTAAAAACGACTTCTTTGCTCACGTCTTTGCGCTGTGCTGCAGAGATTTCGCCACAGCTCTGAAAGCCACCAGGAGTCAGCCTGGTGGGCTGCGTCTTCAACCGGAGACGGCAGCAGGACAACGCCAACTTGCTTAAAGCCCAGATTTGAGCTGCTCTGATCTGTTATTTCCTGGACTTTGTGTTTTCTCTCTTCCATCTGAAAAAAAAAAAGCAAACACTTGGGCCTGAGGCAGCAAGAGCTAAGTCTCTGCCTTCTCTGCAATCAGTGATTTTCAGGAAGAACACCTTTTGTCAATGGGAAAACATAGCTCTGAGACAAGTTTGGTCTTCTTTCTGCACAGAAAGAAAAAGAAGACAAAGCAGCTGTCTGCTTTAGCACCATTAGGGATGGAAGAAAGCTAAATGTGTAAGGAACCGAATTACGCAAACCGTAAATTTACAAATCTGGGAGTTGTTTTCTTTTGTAAATGGTTGGCATTGTCCATCTAAATAAAGAAATGTTACATCTTCCAGCCCTGTTTCTGACTCAACAACGTACTTAAACATGGGCTTAACCATAACCACATGCTCAGCAGACATGGGGAGTAACGCAAACAAAGCCCCTGCTTCGCTGCGTGGCTCAGCAGGGACGGGCCTTGTGCTAAAAGTTCAGACATGCAACATGGTGGGGGTTTTTTGGGTTTTTTTTTTGGATCCTAATGAATTTCCCGAGTGTTTAGGGAATAAAGCACCAAACAACTTGAAGGATTGGGGCTGTGGTTGTGTTTTGCACTGTGTAGAGCCTAGCTGAGCTTTGTATGAAATTAACCCATTTTCAATGGGTGAATGTTTTAACCAACTTTTTTTTGTTTGTTTGTTTGTTTTCTTTTTTTTAATTATACCTTCCCAGTCTCCCCTGCCCACGGAGCCCGTCCAGCGTCTTGGAGCTACTTCCCCCCTTGTACGTTTTCATTTATTCTCTTTTTCTTCTTTCTCTCCCTGTCTCTCTCTGTGTCTCTCTTTTTTTATTCTCCTTCTGTACATACAAGTCAGTAGCACTGATGCTTTGAAGGATATTCAGGGAAAGCAAACCAAGCCTTTAGTCTAACGTGCCTTTTTTAAAAGCTGTTTGGACATAAAACACTACAGCAGGGAAACAAAGAAACTGATTTTCTGGTGGAGATGATAGAATCATTTTGAATCAATAAAATCCTGACTGAAAGAAATTAAGTGCCAGGCAACCAAATACGAATGTCAGTTTGAAAGAGAGAGAAGTGGGTGATGGAGAGGAATTAAACATGGCTCCGAAAGTTTGTTAGAACTTGAAAATCTTCAGAAGCAAAGATTCCTTTTTTTTTTTTTTTTTTAAAAGATCAGAAAATGCTGTTTGTGCTTAGCATCTCGCACTGCCCAAAGTGAAGCTGTCAAGTTATGTGAGAGTGGCTTACTTCTCCGGAGAGTCCTGCTTCGTGTTGCCACGGTCTTTTTTAGATCCTGCTAGTGCTAAACTGAACCTCAGCGCAATAACCTAGCGTTGGTAAAATTGGAGGCTATTTCCATAGATTTAATATTTTTTACAGTAAAGCTTTCATTTCACACATACCGACTTCCCCCTGGGATATTGTTTGGTGTTCATAAATCAGTCTTAAAACTGGACATGCAAATACTGTAGAGAGATATATAACAAAATATATAATATGTGTATATATACACACACATATATAATATGTGTATATATACACACACTCTCCAAACCAAAAGGCAGAGACTTCGGAGAGGAAGGGGAGAACGGGGTTTGCGTTGCAGGTAGGAGCATGGGCAGTGCATGTGGTGAGGCTTCTTCCACTGCACGTCGCCAAACCAACAACACGAGCCAGGCAATATTTAAACTGGGCTAGAGTTTTTAGGAACGAGGGCAAAATTTGTTGCTATGACTGGCTACATTCGCTGGTAAATAAATAGCCTGCTGAGAAGTTTGGGAGGAGTCAGAATAGTGAATGCTCGTAAGATCCAAGGAGTTTCCTTTGGACATACAGGTACGGAGAGAAGATTTTTCCTCTTTTATAGTCAAGTTCCTTGAATCCCTGAGCCCTTCAAAGAGCCGTTCCTGCGAAGGTTCGGTACCAGTTAACTTCAGATAATAAAGGCAGGGTTGGGCTTTTTGCCCTTTTTAACGTGAATACAAAGAATGGCCACATTTCTGGTTACCTAACGCGACGCGGAAGGTTGACATGCGGAGCCCCCCTCCTTGCTAAGCCGTTTGTGAGAAGGAAGAGTTCAATGCCGGAGCAGCTAGAATATTTCTGCTCAAAGGTAGAAGGCTTATTAGTGGTTCTGCTTGTTTTTCATGTGAAATTAATTTCTTTTGACAGCCGTGTCCCTTTGTGAGTCATGTAATTGCAACAGAGAGTAGGAACTTGGCTATCGCTGCGCGCAGAGCGCCATTAGAGTGATCATGTGCCACATCCTCACATGCCCGAGCACTCCTCCGTGGTCTGCGCTGCTGGTTCTGGTTTATACTATTGCTGGGTACAAAAGATCAGGGTTGCACATCTTCTCTTACTAGTAATTCAGGAAGGTATTTTATGTACTTTTTAAGTAGGGAAGCCTTGAGGTCCTGTTCAGACTTTGCTGGTCTTGAGGGGGAAGTTACTTTCTGGGCTCATGAAGCAGTTTTTAGACACTGAAGGTCTTTTTTGGCCCTCAGCTTCCCCAGATAAACGGAGCTGAGATCTGAATAGGGAGGCAAGGGAGGAAATATGTTTTTGAAACTGGGACAGAGTGCCTCTGAAAATGAGCTCTAAATCTTTAGTCTCCCAACCATACCAAAGACCATTATTGTGCAAGCTGCAGCTATGTTTAAAATCACTGATCCTTCCAGTAGCGTTTGCCAACCTAAATTGAGATCTATTTTATAATTTTTTTTTAACTCTTTACAGTGAAAACTCTCTTTACAGTGATATGTGTACACAATACATGTGTTTGCAGTGGAATTGAGAATGAGACTGCACACACTGTGGTCACACCTGAGCCAGCTTTAAGCCCAGTTGTTCAGGTACCGGTAGCATCCACCTTCATCCTCAGCAGCTCAAGTTTTCTTGGGATTTGGGTGTTTACTCAGCTGATTTCATCTCACCTCATCATTTTTTTGCTATTCATCCTGTGAGCTTGGCGTACCACTTCACTTAGACTTGGTTTTGCACGTAGACATTGCTAGTTAAGAATATTTCAGGTCTAGAACGCGCCAGAGCAGCGACACCTTAGAATGCATAACACTGAAATCTGGATTTCTCTCGCACCTGTTTCTCCAATTGCTGTCTCCACCGATTAAATTGTTTGTCTCCTGCAGTTTGTGCCAGGAGATGTTTTAATTTAACTTTGTCCTTTCTCTTGCCTTCTGTCTGTCCCTCTGCCCTCTTCTCACCCGACCTTAATTACGTGCAGATTTGGAGATGGATAGTGTAAAGCCAGGTTCTGCATTTCTTACAGAGGCTCTCAACCACTCCCAGCTGAGCTCAGGTAGAGCCCATTATGTACGACTGGTCTCTCAGTGTCCTAACCAAGTCTAACGCTGTACGTGATAGCAATAACCATGTACTAACACCCTAGGTTTGGTTACAGAAGCTAGATGTAGTTGAAATAGTTTATTATTCTTTTTTTTTGTTGTTGTTTTAATATCTGAGGGCTGGAAAAGCTGATGCCTGATTGTAAGAATCCACCTTCTCACAGGCGAATTTTCTGCAAGTGATCTCATTCAAGTCAGTGAGTCCGAATCTGCTTAACAAGTCGGGGTCTGGCGGTGGGAATGCTCTGCCGTACCGGTGCCTACGTGGCTATTAGTCTGTGTATCATAAATTAGCTGCTTTTTTCTTTGCCCCAACTGCTGAATTTCTAAATATAAAGTGTTCTTCTTTTCCCAGGCTTTCAATTTGTGCCTCATAAAGATATACCTAAAGAGTGTGCCAAACCCCGTTTGACCATGTTCTGGAGGAAAGAACTTGCTTGAATAAGAGAGAAAAGAAATGTGGTTAAATACTGCAGTTTTATGGCAACGTAAATGACCCTAATGTGTACCCAGTTGCACAGCGATAGCAGAAAACAACTGTGTTGTGTTGTCATTGTCATGACAACATCGCTAGAGCTTTTCAAAGCGAACATTAAGTAAAATTAAAGTGTTCCACTGGAACTAAGGAACTGAGATATGTCTCTGATGTACATTTTATGCACTTAAACAATTTGATCGTCAGTTATTGAGACGCAGTTGATAACAGACATTTCAGGTTTTTGTTGCGTTAAATCATATTGGACTTCTGTTTTCCTGCATGTCCTGAGTGCTTTGAAAGAAAATCTTAAGTGGCATTTAAGGAGAGACTGAGTAGCAAAGTGTGTAGGTTTTGTTTTCCAGCAGGCCAGACCAGGGCTTCACAGTAAGGCAGGCGACACACCGTATTCCTTGCAAAGCGTTCAGCCAACGTGTTGTTCTCTTATGTCCCTTTGTATTGAGGTTGAAATGAATTTGCTGGGTAACTGTACCTTTCACAGACATCACCCCAATCTATTCTTTGGGTAAAATGAATAGGTTAATGGATGTTTGATATTGAAGTGATGCTCATAAGTACAGCCGGTCAGAGCTGCTGTCCACAACGCCGCTGTTACGTTTCAGTTTCTTAAGGAGGCTGATGTTTGTGCAAGTCAGGGATTTTAAGCGCTTGGTAAGTGGCAGGCATCTTTTCTAGTTGTATTTCAACTGACTGCAAATCTTCTTGTGGTTGCTTATGTGTAAAGCTCTGCCTCTGCGGAAATCCTTTTCTGTATTTCCATTGTTACCTTCTAAAGTCACCAAAGGCAGACTTATTTTTTAACTCGACTTTAAGGCTTTATTTTACTCCCGGAATAAGTGTTGTATGCTTCCTTTAAAAAAAAAAAAGGAAATTTTTTAGCAGTATTATTTTGCTGGTAGTTTGCATCTTGGCTACGTTAGGAATGCCAAACTTAGTTTTCCATCATTACGTTGCATTGCTTGCTTTCAGTGCAGTGAATTCTGATAAAGTGCTTATTTAATCTGAATTGCTGCAGTAATTACCTGTTTTTAGGAGAAAGGGATTTATTGCCGTGACTGCCCAGGACTGCGCACAGCTATAAGACATGCTATTGCAGCGGTTAGTCTTTTTCAGTCTTTAAATTCGTGTACAGAATTGAAGTACAAATCAAAACTGCAGCAGCATTTTCCTGTGAGTTTTCCATTTCCTTGGAGTCTTCCTTTCTCTTTGCTTTCCCTCCCTTGTTTCGTGTGATTCTTCCCTCTTCGTTTTTTTTTTCTTTCCTGTTTTTTGGCAGAAATAGAAAGGGACGAGAACTGTGGGCTGATCTGTGGAAATGCTGCTATATACAGGATTCATCTGGTCTCCTATGAAAGTCACACCATAAAATCTGTGATTCTGCCGGAAAGTACGAGTTTGAGAGAAGAGCTCCCTCGAGCCTGTGTGCTAGGAACAGGCACTGACAGCAGCTCTAAATTACACATTCGGTGTTCACTGGGCACGTGTGCATGGGTATATGCGAGCATCCCAACAGCAGCAACGCATGTCCTGCCCCGGGTGCTAAAGAGTCTCCCTTCAACCCTCTCTGGGGGAGTGGATTCAGCAGAAGTTGAATTCTGCTGTAGTAAGCCAAGCAGCGTCGAGCCGCGTGTTATGTTTTGCGTTCTCAGCAGTGGTTTGGGAGAAGGAACCAGGAGGTCTCTGTATCTGGGTCTGCTGCTCCAGTGCTCTGGAATCCTTTTTCTTCAACCCAGGCTCTTCCCTCCCCATACGGGGGCACAGTAGCTGCCACGGCTCTGCCCGCAGCCAGCCATCGAGGCACAGCATTTCCAGTACCATTTGTACAGCCGAAGCTGTGAACTGTCTTCTAAATGTCCCATTTTGCAAGAGGGCAAGTTTTTCATACGTTGTCCCCTAGACAAGAAAAGCCACCTGAGGATTATTGAGAGTGCTCCATAATATATCGTTTTAGGAAGCTGCAGGAGCATTGCAGGTACATACGGATGTAGATGCCAGTGAATAGCAGTTTTGGGAGTCCTCTACCAAACTGGGACAAGTAGTGGATTTACATGGAGCACAAAAACAGTTCTCAAAGTTAAAAAGTGTTGGGTATTTTTTCTGCATGCTGCAGTGAACCTCTGCCTATGAGAACATACCTTTATATATAACTTGCTTTTCAATTTAGCCTTCAGTGGCAGATTTGAAATACTTTTCCTGTCCACCTAAATGAAATCTATAAATCTTGGCTACTCGTAAGTGAGAGACGAGCAAGAATTTTAAGTATTTGAAATAAGTACCTAAGGATACATAGCATTAGGAAGCCAATGTATTTTTCTCTTCCTTCTTAATCCTTTAATCCTTTAACAGTGCAGATGTTTTCTGACAGTAGTCATAAGAACCAAACACGCATCTAGGCAGGATTTTTTAAGCCCCCGCGGTTGTGTTTCTTACCCCCAGACTCTGTGGAGTTTTAGGTAACGTTTGCAGTTGATGCAGTATTTGCAATCTGAACAAATAGATATTTTTGTAACACTTCCTGGGTGCTATGGAAAGACATCGTGATGGTTATCGGGTATTTGTGAGTAAATCGGTTGACGTTTTCTTCAAGAGCCCTGGATCTGAAAGCATGGAGTTTTCCCTGTAGAAGAGAAGGGATGAGGAGAAGGATAGTTTGGTTCTGCTGTTTCGTTTATATCTTCTTTTTTTCTTTTTTAGCTGAAGTAGAAAGAGTTTTGTCATCTGCTACAAGACCTGCTTGCCTAAGCTCTCCCGACCCCCAGAAGGGGGATGTCATTTCAGCAACAAATGTCATGTGTGCAAAGCCAGTAGTTTCCGGGGATAAGTAATTGCACATGAGCATCGCCGTGTACCCTGTGTAATCACTCGCACGAGTGCAAACTGAGTGAAAAAGGTGATTGCTCTGGTGATCTTCTGGCTGCTTTTTATGATTCCAGGATCAGCACAGGTGCCGGGCATCCGCGAACGCGGCCTCTGCCTCCAGCCTCAGCCAGGTTTGCACTCAAGTTCTTCCCGGCATAGCTGAGTCTGCTACAAGTATGAAAAAGGTCATAGACTCACAGAACGGTTTAGGTTGGAAGGGACCTTGAAGATCATCTCGTTCCAACCCCCCTGCCATAGACAGGGACACCTCCCACTAGACCAGGTTGCTCAAAGCAACTCAGAGCTGACACATCTGCCAAAAAAAACCCCAAAAGCCCAAGAAAACCACCCTAAACCCCCAGTCGGGGTGTAGGAACAGCTGTCCTGGCCCTATTGTCTGCTTAGTTTATGTCAAGGGAGTAGCAGAGCTCGCTCGCTCTCCCAGTTGAGAAACATCTTCCATCAGCGTGTCCTGCATCTCCACTGGGAGGCACTCCTGGTGTAATCACAGCACTGGAAATCAGGCTCCAGCCTCCCGAAGGCACAGGGAAATGCCTGAGACGCAGGTAGAAGGAAGAGACAGATTAATTTCTGTATTCCCTCTAGCGCAATTTCTTCCTCCTGTGTGGTCACTCGCAGCCTCTGAGCCTTTCTGAAGAACTTGAACCCATTGACAGTAGCTTCAGGCATCCCGCGTTTCGTCAGGTAGTTTTGTGGCAAGTCTTGGCCCTGTTTCTTGGGGAATTTTATTTGGAAAAGAAAACGCACAAGCATGGTGTATGGATCTGGACGCATCGGTTCAGAAATAATGACGTAGATTTGTGTGTTGTGTAGGTAAGAAAGAGATGTATTAGTGTTTGTCTTACGGAAACATTCACAGCGCTTGGGGCTGGCGTGCTTAACCTTTTTTGAGAGGTTGGATCCACCGAAATCGGATGACCGCTTGTGAAGTAAAGCGGTAAAACTCGGCTGAGTGCAGGGGAGTTGGGAGGCACCGATGTGCTATTAATAAGGCCGGCTTTCTTTTCACATGTTCTCTGCTTCTTTCTCACTCTGCCTGCTCTCTACTTATTCAGGTTGGGGGGGTTTGTTATTTTTAAACGAGATATTTTTTTCCTTTCTCACAAGCTCTGTCAAAATGGGACTTAACTCTAATAATAGTTGGCTTGAGCAAAACTCCGCAGTTATGCTAAGAGCTTTGAAATCATGGGAAAAGGTAGTTTGTTCTGCTCTGCTTTTCCTCTTCTTTTCTCCTGAATAATTCTGTAAATTAGTGCGGGAGCTGTGGCTTAGAAATATTTTCAGGCAGCTTTAACCTTAGATGATAGTACATAGCTCTGATCCCTTCTTGCGTTGGCATATGGATTTATCAAGGGTCGTGCCGATGCGTATCTCAAATCTCCAATTAAAAACCAGTCCTGTTAAGTTCACAAAGGCGGAGCAGCTGCACCATCACCGCTCTGTATGCAGAGGAGAGGTGCTTGGGCTCTGACTCCATCTGGCTGTCGCTCGGATGCCCGTAGGTATCAGTGATGTCGCTAAACTGCAAGAAAGTGTCTGTGTGAGACTGGAAATTAATGTTAAAAGTGAGTGGAGCCGGTGAATGTCTGCTGGCAAATCCGGAGTGGTTGTTTGGCTTTCTCGGAAGGCCTTGGTTTGGGCAGAGCTATGGTGTATGTTTGGGAGGATCCTTAAGTGAACGCATAGAAATGCATATTGTCCGCTGCTTGGACAAGATCCACAGCATGTTTCCACCAGAAACACAAGCAGCCAAGGCGAGACTGCTCCTCTGCCCCTCTCTGTCCCTCCATCTCCCTCGGTCCTCCCTCCTTCCCTTCCCCTCTCCCTGGTAGTGAGTTTAACTGCTGCACGCTGCAGGTTGTCACATTTCTCTGGCCTTTCGGACTTGCTTCGCTAGCTCATCAATCAGCCTGTGTCTGTGATTAATTCAGAAGACTTTGCTGATCTGAAGTTTCATCTGCCGGATTTCATTTAAGAGCCTGTGTCAGTGCCGCGCTCTTTCTTCTCCAGCGTTTAATCCTGCGACTGCAGTGGGAAGCTTGCATCAAATCCTTTGACTTGTTCCCATGGGAACTTGCTTTGGCTAAAGGAAGGCAAGTGAAAGTCCTCTGTCACCCGCTTGGCTGTGTATTACAGCATTCCGAACTGTCCTTTTTTGCTTTTGCAAATGGAATATTTGGGATATTTTTCTTGCAAACCTGAACAGCCGTGGCAGACCACGGCTACGTCCACAAAAAGAGCAAGTCACCACGTGATTGCCCAGGTACTCTGGGACGTGAGGTCCCTTTATGTTGAACTCAGCTTCTGAGAGCTCTCTGAATCTGATCGAACCACTCTGAGGTTATCCCATGGCAGTCTAGTGCATGGTGCGCTGCTCTCTTGGTGTTTTTTTTTTTTTAATCTTTCACTCTGCTTTCATTTATAACCTTAGTTTCTCTCTGAAACCCTTTTTTTTTAAAAAAAAGAGGGGTTTGTTTATTTGCGGGGGTTCTTTTTTTTTTTGCATTTTGAGAGTATTTGATTGCAGGATAAATCTAGCTGAGTAAGAAGCAGCATTGGAAAATACTGGCTGCCTAACTTCTAATGATGGCTTGAAGCGTCCTTTAGCGGTTAAATTCGCAAAACCAGAAAGTGGAAGAAGCTACGGGGTATATTAATGACATTTTTTAGGTTACTCTGCCTTCCCAGTACTTCTGTCTGAAATAACTTTTGGAAGATAGGTTAAACTTCAGAATGCTTTAAGGATTGGATTTGTGACAAGCGTGTGGATGGAGCCTTTTTGTCTCTGATTTCAAATGCTTGGGCTTGTTAGCTGTGTTTAAAAGACAGACATTCATTAGCTCCCTCTTCTGCTCCGCTGCAAGCTGAGGAACACGTAAGTAGCAGAAAATGCATCTCTCTCACTTGCTTTGGTTCCTTAAAATTGTCAGGCAAAAGAAATTAGGAACAGAAAAGATGACCCACGCGTGAAGGTTATTTTATTATTTGCAGTCAAGAGATTCAGAAGAAGCAATAGGGCATCCCAGTACGGCCAGTCCAGCGGGGGGCAAAGAACCCCTGTCCGGGGCGGAGCCTGAAGGCTCCAGAGCCGGAGGAGTTGTGTCCGTGTGGAGATGTGAACAAGCTCCTTAGCCACGATGCAGTGCTGTGCCAAACACAGGCTTCTTGTTTCCAGGAGCAGAAGAGCCACATCCCTGATTTCTCGGGTTTCGTTCCTTTAGGAAAGGCGTTTTGTAAGAAGCATTAAGTATTTTTTGTTACAGGCGACAAAGTGCAGGTGGGGGAAAGGTGTGCCATTGTACACCACGTAGTAAAGTACCTCCTCAATACCTATTGATCGTCAGAGCCGTAATTTTCAAAGGTAGTACCCAAATCTGCAGTTGAGAGAGCTCTGTATTGCTGGAGATGCAGCAGTTGTATTCCTGCTCTGATCAGGAAAAATAGGATTGTGCAATCTCCGGCCCTAGTTTGAAACTGGTCCCTGGAAAACTGTGCGAATGGGAACAGTTTGTCGCAACGGGGTTAATCAGCCTCGTAGGATTCTGCCTGCCCAAGCCTGGCCTATGTTAAAAAGCAAAAGAAAACCCAAACCCTGATGTAGGGACCACGTAACACATCCTGGCGGCTCGGGGTAGCTCTCTGCAGTCCTCTGTACTGTTTTGCTATTTTGAATTGTTGTATGTGCATTTTGCGTGTAAATTTTGAATAGCGTTGCTTCTGTTGTATTCATTCCCCATTTGTGTTGGGATTTTTTTATCATCAGTGGGTTCGATAGGAAGAATGTTCCTGGAATGGTGGGTTGGTACGAGGACGAAGGGTTTGTGTTCAGAATTGTACATAAGCATATATAAAACCAGATTTAGGAGTCATGCTTGGCTGCTAAGGAAAAAAGTAATGCGATAGTATGATCGTTGTCCAAGCAAAACAATTCCAGTAATAAATACCAAGTATGATAAGTAGCTGGGGAACAGGCATTATTTGCAGATATGAGTCAGCAAACAATTTTGAAAATAACACATTTGCTTGAGGAGAAACTGTGAACACCAAAAGAAATGAGTTTTACCCTCCTGGTCATCAAGATGTCTGCATAAATAGAAGCAGATTCCTCTCTAATCCTTCTGACCCTGAGGTTGTCCAACTCACCTAGCGAGCCCGCAGTTTAAAGCGTGTGACAGCAATTACTGAGATTGATAACGTGCGCTGCAGCCTCCTGTGAACCGAGGGGCTCGGGGCCAGCGTGCTTGACAGAAGGGCAGCAGCGTTATTCCTCGAGCGTGCCGTAAGCGCGGGTAACGCCACCGGCCTCACTGGCACTAGGAAAAGGCTGGAAAGGCTGGGATGGAGTTTCCCGAGCCCTGTCACCCTCTTGGCTTTTGTCCCCGCTGCCGGGTGCTGGCCTTGGCGTGGCGAGCGGGGATGCTATGACTGGTGGTAAAGTCCAGTCACGGTGCGTCGTGCTTTGTGCTGGGGAGCGCGGTGTGCGGATACGGTTTGTTTTTTGGAGCTGGGCTGTAAAGTAGGTCACTGTAAAATGATCCGTGTCCTTTTGCTTTGTTTTTAAATAGCAGAACTCCCGGAGAATTTTTAATCGAGTTTGTTTTCAGTGATCTGATCAATGCAGCCGCAAACTGTGCTGGTTAACAGGCACTGGGGGTGGGAGGGGGCATAGTTTCTTTTAGCACCGTGATTAGATTAACAGAGCGGACGCGCTGGGTGCAAAGTGTCCCCGCTGTCCCCAGAGCTCAGGGGCAGACGGGGCTCACCTGCGCGTGGATGTGGTTCCACCGCAGCGTTCAGGCACGCTCAATGCCTCTGCCTTCCTCTTGGACGCGCCGAGGCAGCCTTTTCGGGGGGCTTGGGGATTCGCAGCGAGACCTGCACGGAAGCGGTGGCGCAGGCGGACCCCCAGCCCCTGCGGTCTTTATGAAGTGGGGCTTTGGCCTGTACTGCAGTGGTCCTCTGTCATTTTCGGGGCACAAAGATGCAGTTTAGCTCTGTGCAAGGATAAGCTGTGGATAAATTTGAGCATAGCTTTCCTGGCCCCATTCTTTGCACCGGTGTGTTTTCCTGGAGGTATACAGAGGATGGCAAGCCAGGTCCTGACCGGTGTCAGAGACTGACGAGAGGTCGGGGACTCGATCAGGGAGTGGAGCCATAGGACGAGGGGGAATGGTTTTACACTGGAAGAGGGGAGATTTATATGAGATAGTAGGAAGAAATTGTTGACTGTGCGGGTGGTGATCCCCTGGGGCAGGTTGCCCCGAGAAGCTGTGGCTGCCCCATCCCTGGAGGTGTTCAAGGCCAGGTTGGACGGGGCTTGGAGCAACCTGGGCTGGTGGGAGGTGTCCCTGCCCAGGGCAGGGGGGTGGAACTGGATGATCTCCAAGGTCCCTTCCAACCCAAACCAGTCTGTGATGCTGTGAGGTTGTGGGTCTGATGTTCCCCAGCCGGAGCTGTGTGTGGCTTTCCCTCCCTCTCTGATCCTTTGCCCTTTGTCCCCCGAGGGACCGGGGGCCACTGCCCGAGAGAGGGTCGAAAGTGCCCCCGGGGCGGGGGGAGGCAGAGCCATCCCGGGGCGGCTTGCGGCGGCGGCGGGGGGGGGGGGGGGNAGCATCCACGGGGGAAGGGATGGGGGACACGACAGTGCCACCATCGGGGCGGGAGGAGGCACCTGCGGGAGGTGGAGCCGGTCCCGGCGGGGAGGGGCCGGGCGGGAGGCGGCGAGCACCCACCGGCACCTCCCGCAGCCGCCGATCCCCCCGGCGGGCAGAGCCCAGCCAGGCACCGGCCCGGCGTGGGGACAGCTCGGGGACCGCGCCGGAGGGCTCTGCTGGGGAGGAGGAGGTGAGAGGGGGCTCTTTTTTTTGGGGGGGGTGGGATGATGTTCCCCTTCGCATGAGCGTCTGTCTTATGTAAGGCTCGCAGGGTATTTTTAGGTTCCTGCGCCCACTTGTTGCTTAGTAACTTGCCAGCTTTTAATTCGCGGTTTGGGGGAATTTGATGTCTTCGAATGAAGGTTTTATTTCTTTTCAGGGGAAGGGGCGGCTCGGCAGGCGCTGGGGTGAGGAGCCCCCCCGGCGGGGACGGTGGCCCGGCGGTGCGGGGAGGTGGCCCGGAGCAGAACTGGTCCTACACTGGGGCGATGCGGTCGGGGCTCTTGAATGCTGCGGAGAGGCAGCCTGGGATCATGGCTTTAGCCAGGATCACGGCTTTAGCCAGGAGAAAAAGTACCTGTTCCTCGGTAATTTCCAGTGAGCCCCTCTCCTCCGGCAGCCTGGGGATGTGGACCAGGTTGTTTCTGCCCTGCGAGAAGACCCTCTGGGATGCGTGCCCTTGGGCAGGCTGCCTGCCTTGGTGGTTGGCTTCTCTGGCCAACGAAAGACCAATTAAGACTGCATACTTCCCCCCTCCCCCTCACTAATTGTTTTATTTCTGTTTCCCTTTTACTAATCTCTGGCTTCAGGTTTCTATTGCGCCTTTCTGCTCGCTAGGTCCGCAGCTGTAAACTGTTTTATTACGGTAGGGTCATGGGTGTGTAGCAAGCCGGAGCTGTTAAAGGGAGCCTCTTTCATGTCCAGGCTGATTGGTGGGAGGATTCCCACCCAAATCCCAGGAGAGAAGGAATTTCAGCTTGCAGGCCCCCTCCAGCGGGGTGAAGCAGGGTCCTTGGGGTGGCAGAGATGGGGTGTTGGTCCTTGGGGTGGCAGAGATGGGGTGTTGGTCCTTGGGGTGGCAGAGATGGGGTGTTGGTCCTTGGGGTGGCAGAGATGGGCGATCGGTGGGTCCTGCTCAGATTTATACCTAGCTCCCAAAGGGGCAGCTGACAGATGGGAATGTCTAGAATTTGAATTTCAATAGGGTTTTGCATATCACTTTATCTTTTTGTTTTCCCTCCCTCCCCCCGAAGTGCTCTGGAGGCCAGAGGATGCATTCCTAAGCATTAATATTATGGATGCTGTTGTGCAGGAGAAAGGGGGCTTCCTATTTAAAAATGCCAGTCTTTTGTTTGCTGGAGCCCTGGGGCAGCGAATGCACACTCTGAAAAATAACATTCCCAGGGAGAATAGTTACCGTGATCACAGTAGACACTTTGCAAGTAGCCATGGCTCGTCTGTTCATATTTGTTCAGAAAACCTCCTAGAAGCTATAGTCCATTTTAAGGACTAAATGCCCTGCAGGATCTTATTATTTATGACAGAGAAGACAGGAGTCCTTCCCTTTCCACCCTTCCCTGACCTCCTTTGTTCTGGGCACCACACAGGCATGATAAAAGAGTCTCATTTGAAATCAAAGCTCTGGACTGGTAAGATAAAGGAAAAGAATAAAGCAGGCAAAACAATGCAATATCTGCATTCCTAAGTCTTAGAAAGCAGATTTAGTTCCCCACAAATCCCCAAACGTATTTGGCCCAATTTTCATTTTCAGTAAAGGCTTTTTCACACTTCTGTGGCTGTGTAGGGAGGACGCATGGGGAGACGTCTTTTTCATCCTCTTTACAGCTATTGTATCCTGCCGGTGCTGTATAAAGTGACTGTAATGTGAATGAGGCTCATGGCCGTTGTCTTCAATATTGTTTCCACTCCAGGTGAGTGGAAATTTTGCTTCCAAAGGCAGAATCATCTCAGGGCTTAATGCAGGTGTTAATAGCTAAACAATTTAGAAAGTCACGGTTATAAATAGAAAAAGATCCAGAACCATATCAATCTTAGAAGAGGCGGTCGCTGTGATCTGAAAATAGCTGGTCTGGGCTGTGAACAGCTGCCCTGTGGCTAGTGAAAATGGAGATAGGCAGCTTTTATGAAGGGATTGGGAGAGCAGCAGTAATGTTACTGGTCATACTGGGAGTACCGCGTACTTCAGAAGAGTCTGTACGCTGAGGACTGAAGTAACGGTGGTGCCGTGTGGTTTAAAAAAAGGCAGGTAGTGTGCTTTGACCCGAGTCCCCTCCTTATTCCAGGTGCATTGCTCGTGTCCCTTCCTGGTGGGATAAAGAGGTCCCTTCCCAGTGTCTTCCCAAGGCCTTGCGTAAGAGCAAACACCCTCTCGCTGCAGGATTGGGCTCCATCTGCCAAACTCCTAATTATTCAGCTTCTGTTGTTTGTTGATTCATGTCAGATCCTTTTTCATTGCTTGCCTCCTCCCACCACCCAAGCTGGAGCATGCTGCCGTGCAAAACTGGAGTAACTTGACTGCCGCAGTCACTCCGGTTATCCCGGTTTAGCTGATGTCAGGACTGGGCTGAAGCGTGATTTGTGTTTGAATGACTAGCGAGAGCTCTGGGCTGCCTGCGTGTGTCCAAAGTACTTGATGTTATTCAGGGTTGGCTTGGGTTACTGTCAAGTTTTTGGAAAATCTCCTGCGGCACCACTGCTGCTCGTAGCAGAAGTAGAGGTGGTGCGGGTGAGGCTCGAGCAGCCATGCCGCAACTTCATTTAGAGTGGTTGGAAGCCTTCCGATGGAGGAGGGATGCTGCATGCGGCATACGGCTGGCGTTTGAATAAGGGAGGGCGAAGGCGGTTTGCCTTCAAACAGGTATGAGTTTGAGAATGGTCTATTCTCGACTTCTCTGAAGCCGTGGCTGCCGTAGAGAGGACAATAAACATTTGGGTTAGATCATATTAAAGGGAGGTTGAGGTCAGCCAGTAAGATAGCTGTAAGGACAGCTAGCAGCTCAAGTGATTACCAACAGAGAATGCGTGGCATTTTCATCGCTAGGGTCTGGCGAGCTGGAGAAACTTCTGGCAGAGTTGGGTGAGCTACGGTTGAACCTGTGCTGGTGTCACTTCATGGCTTAGGTGGCATCTTGGCTCTTGATTGCTCTCCCCTCTCTGCCTTATTTGCAAGGATCTGGAGAGTGTCTAACACACGGTTACCTGGTTGACGTTGATGCTTGCTTGGTTGTTGATGTTCTAAAAGAGGGTTTCTTCTCAAAATATACAGTTTGTGTAAGGATTAGAGATACGTTCAGGTTATGGTATCACATTCTCTTCAGTGCGAATTTAATGTTACACCAGGCTTCGGTGCATTCGGATGGCAAGGTCTGACATATCTATAGGCGTAGCGTGTGCCCGGACGCACAAGGTCAAGTGATCGTGGTATCCCAAAGTGAACATGGGTGAAAGACCAACACTCTCTCCCTGATGGACAGATCTGATGTTGTGCTAATGATGCAGTTAGCTGAGTCGGAACGTTATTTTTCAAGAGGATCATTAATCTCCAAGGTAAGCAAGATAAGCAGAAGGACTGCATGAAACTCTGCTAGAACACATAGGGGTTTAGCAAAATGTAGTGTGAATGCAAAAGGTATTTGGGGTGTCTCTTTTGCTATCTTTCTCCTAGCTCTACATTTCCCGGTTTGCTCCCCGTTGTCTCCCAGTCCCGCTGCTGGCCTTGTGACCTCTTTGTGTCACCCGAGCTGCTGGCGCTACTGCCTTGTGTGCTAAATGCCCTCACCTCTGTCCTTTTGTTTTCAACTCCCACTTGTTTTCCAGTCTTGGCCCCTGATAACTTGTTTTCTTTGAGCTCCAGCCCTGTCTGTTACTGTTTGCTCACCTCCAGTTGCAAACCCTCATGTTACCAAACCAAAGCCCATCCCTGCTGCGTTGTCACTAAGACTGTACTAGTCAGCATTGCTTTTTTTTTCCAAATACAGTTCAAACATGTTAATAGAATTAATAGATGGACCTTGTCAGCCCTTGTACCTTTGAAAGCTCTCTCCTTTCTCGCTTAGCCCTCAGCTAACTGATTTATATCTCCTAACCATGTACTGCTTCCCGCAGGGGAGGTACGCCGTACTTCGGGGCATTAATTCAGAGATGGCCTGCGCTCGGTTTGTTCAGGAGGTCAGGTCGTGTTATCGTAATGCTCCCTCATGGCCTTAGGGCCTATGAAAAGTCTGTCAGGCATCTCTCTGGCCCCGAAGGTATCGCAGATTTCTTGGTACCAAACTCTGCTGTCTGTGGGTAGGTGACATACTTACGCATCGAGCTAACCTTGCGGTTATTGTTCGTGTCCTATTAGAAATAACAAATCTGGCAATGAAGAGCACGGGAGGAGTTTTTGTCATTGTTCATAGTTCTCATACGCTTTTTCTCATTGATGTAAAGAAACCTTCTCCAGACAGTTCAAACTGTAAATAATCCTTGTGGGTATCATTACAGATGTGTGTGTTCAGTCAAATCAATAATGTTGAAAGCAATCGATGCTGCTGGTCAGGTACGCTGTTAGCTTTTGGCTTTGCAGGCTCCTCTCTCTGGAAGATGACTAATTTGACCCAAATGCGGCGAAAGCTGACAGAGGTGGCTGTATAATCTGGGCATCGAAATGCACCGAGCTGCCAGGCTGGTCCATCTCTGATGCCAAATCTTCCTGTGCTAACCAAAATAAGCCGGTGCTCCAGCGTGAGCCAAAGGCTGAGGCTGGCAAGGACAAGGAGGAGCTGCAGTCTTGTGGAGAGTATTGCTTGCAGGCTCTGCCCAAAGGATGGCTCCAGAAGCCCGGGCAGGCACAGGAATAAGCGCAGCTTCCTTATTACTGGACTTTGTAAATAAGAACAGCAACATCACTTATCAGTTTGAATGACCTACTTTACTCTGTGTATGGTGCTCTCGTGATAGCTGGAAATATGTGTTTATTCTTGGCTGGTTCTTGTCATCATAGTTAATTTTAATGGTTTTTATCTAATGACACTGAAATTAATCACCTTTAACATACTTCACGACTTCTTACAACACAGAGGCCAGCCTTAACTGATGTCAGCCTGGCACAAGATAAATGCTGCAGCTTCAAAAAGCACGCAGCATTTTTATTTGATTTTTCTTTATAGAGCAAATCAGTAAGTCCACATTTATGAAGGTTATTGGAGATGGAAGGACATTTTTAAGCTCTCACATCCGCGGAATTTTAAAATCTCTTTCTGAAAATCTTTATGACCAACGAGGGAGCCCAGTGTGGAGATTAGTGCCATTATTGATGTGGTGTTGGTTGGTCCTTCTTCAAAACCAGCATCCTATTCAAGGACTAAAGGATGGCGCTTGGTGGTGCGTGGTTCCAGATTCTGGTTGGGTTTTTAGGGCTGTATAAATTAGCTTCCAAAATAGAATCTGCTGTGGCAGGAGGAAAGGAATAAAATGTCTTGTTGCTAAGGAACATGACAGAAAACTGGGAGATGTGATTCAATTCTTGGCTTTGTATGATTTCTCTCCAGTAAGATGTGAGTCCACAGAGCATGTCTTTCGAAGTGTGAAGGGATAGATATTAAAAATATTTACTGAGGTTTTAAGGAGGGGCCGAGATAACTGATGCTGTGCAGGGAACCAGCTGAACTCCCTCCACGCACAGTTAAATGTATTCCTGAGGGAGTGCAGAATCAGGAGCGTAGGAAATATGTGGCAAAACCAAACCCGGCTTCTCATCTCCTGATTCCTGGTGCTGCTCTTTCTTCAAAAGAGTCTGTTGCTGCTCTTTCTCTCCCTGCCGTAGAATTTAATTTTAGAGGAGAATGGGTCTTGCGGGGCTAATAGTGTGGAAGAATTTTAGCTTGACTTGCTGGAAATCTCTCTTCAGAGAGGATTTTGTTGTGTAATACCTGGCTGTGCTTTTATTACGGCATTCCCGCGCCTTTTTCCAGCTTTGATTTTGTGACGGGGTGGTGCAGTTTGTTTAGATGTTTGAAGCTATGCAGCCGCACGTGTTCCTGCTCTCGACCTTGGCGGCGGCTCTCCCGGCGGCAGGGCACCTTCTGCTGTTGGGACCCCCCGAGCTGGAGGCAGCACTGCAGGGGGGTCTCCCCAGAGCGCAGCAGAGGGGCACAATCCCCCCCCTCGCCCTGCTGGCCACGCTGCTGGGGATGCAGCCCGGGGTGCCGGTGGCTTTCTGGGCTGCCAGCGCACATTGCCAGCTCATGGTGAGCTTCTCATCCACCAACACCCCCAGGTCCTTCTCCTCAGGGCTGCTCTCCATCCATTCTCCACCCAGCCTGGATTTGTGCTTGGGCAGTAATTGCATCCCTGTCAAATCTGTACAGGCGCAGGGGGGATCAGGAGTTGGCACTCGGTGGCTTGGTTGTACCTCAGCGAATTCCGCTCCTTTGCCAGCAGGCTGAAGGTACAGTTTTGCAGCGTGTTGGCTTTGGCAGGGAGCTCAGCGTAAGAAGGTCCGATCTCCTGCGCTTTGTTCAGCCGCCCCCTCACTTGGGCTGCCACGACTGCTCATGCTCTTCTGCTGTAAGAGCATCAAGTTCAGCAGATTATTTTTAATCTGGGTCGCTGCGGTGACTTTGCTCGCAGTGCAAGCCCACGGAAAGGTGTAGGAGCACAACTGGAGCGTCGCGATGGCCCGGGAGGGCGGCAGCTCGGAGGAAGATGCAGGAGACCTCAATGTATCCCAAGAGATCCCCATGAGCTTTCAGCGGGTTCCCAGAGTAACCCAGGAGAAGCACATTGTGCCGAACAACAGCCCTGAAAGGGCTGGGAATCAGCTGGCGGCTGACACATTTCTCCAGCAAACAAGCTGCGGAAGGTATATCCTGACGTGCAGTTTGAGTCTGCGGCATTAGGGCGAACAAGCCCTGCTTTTAATGAAGTAATTGTTATTTAATAGTTTTTATCAATGTCAGGGGAATTTCGGGCCTCGCTTAGACTACAAAAGCCTGGCGGTATAGCAACGGCGGCGTGGTTTGATTGATAGATGTTCCTCGGGGAGGTACAGCGTATGGCGGTTTCCCAAAACCGCAATAAACTACCTGGCACAAGGATTCCTTTTTCTTCCCTCCCTTCCCACCGTATAAAGGCTTTGGCCAGCGTAGTTATGTCAGCTGAGGGTGCGATATTTTTTCGCACTCCTAATTGACACATTCGTGCCAGCAACATTTCACAAGTAGTCCCACCTCAGGTGGGGTGGTTGGGTTTTTTTTGTTTGGGTTTTGATTGGGGTTTTTTTCAGCCGGTCTCACTGTGCAAGATGGAGAGTTTGTCTTTGCTCGTCCCGGCTGGGATATTGAGCCAAACCTGCCTTTCGGAGGAGAATTGGTCCCTGCTCCTTTTAGGAAAGCCTCCGTTTCTTGGTAAACTATTTGTTTTATAGTGGTTAAATCTGAAGTGGAAAGTAACATGGATAACTGTTAGGGGGTTTTTTTTGTTTTGTTTGCCTTTCAGTTGGTAATTCAGCAGCATCTCTGGCTGCAGCAACCGGGTGAAGTTGGCTGGTAGCAATGCCACTTTACCCTTTACTTCCATGTCACTTGTCGACCTGAACACCCCACATGGAGACACAAACTGGGAATGGTTCAGATTGATCAAATCCCCACTTTATTGGTGGGACAATAAAAGTAGGATAAATTCACGTCTCCTTAGTTTGTAACAATTTTAGATGCGTTTCTGGTCTGAACCCCGTGCCTTGATTCTGTAATTTCCTCGTATTCGCTGCTTCTGGGTTTTTGGAGATCAGCAAATGGGTTTAGGGGTGTAGGACCACTGCTGGCGCTGCGGCTGGAGAGCATCGCTAGCTACTGCTGGTACTGTCACCAGTGGGACAGCAAAGGTTTGGGACTGGGGTTTTGGGGCAGAAGACATTTATTCTGCAGGATTCTTAGTAGCAGCCTTGGCATCAGTGCTTTCCCAGCAAGTGGGACTGCTGCGCTGGCTTCGGCTAACCCGAAATGCATCAGAAATTAAATCTCTCTTAGGATGCATTGCTGGTCTGAGGGCCAAACGATGCCAGAGGACTTGGAAGCAGGATAGAAGGCGTTTCACCTTTTATTGCTGTTGGCAGAAAGGCAGCATACCTGACGGCCTCCTGAGCTCTTACAGCTTCTAAGCGCAGCTTATCCCTACCAGACACCTACTTGCTTTTCTGTTCTTTTTTATAACCTGTCAGCAAAGAGATGACTGCTGGGATTTTCTCGCCGTTCTCTTTTCTTCCCCACCCGGGAGAAGGCTGACTCCTATCAGTGAATCATCCTTGCGTAGGTATAAAACTGAAGTCGGTTTAGCCGGAGCAGCTCTCATACAGAGTAGGCAGCGGGGCAGAGCGGAGCGGGAAACTCTGTTTAACCGAGGAACCGTGCAAATCTTCGACAGGCCGTGGATGAGGGAGTTTCTGGTTCCAGAACCTGCCGGGGCATTGCCCTGACGGTGTCTTGGGCTGTTGCACTGGTACGCTATGGGAGGCTGTTTGCAGGAGTCCGCTTAATGAGGCAGAAAACAAGACAATTATTTTAACCTGTACTGAGCAGCTTAAAGGCAGAGCAGATGTATTGTGTTTTAAAAACTCCCATCTCCTGTCTGGTTAGTGATGTAAACAAGTACCACTACCAAGCCAAGTCCACCCTTGGATCATGGAAGTGTATCCATTGCACCTTTTTCTGGTTTTAATGCCTGAGGCGGCACCCAGAAGTCACCTGCTGACCTGGTCACCAGCATTAGTAGAATTTCTGCAGTACTGGAATTGGATGCATTTTTCTCCGTTTTGAATCCGTTGTCTGATGGAGTCATTTTTCATTAAGTCAAGCAAGGTGGTTGATGAAGAACTGTACACGGAGTCTGTGAAATGATTCAAATGAATACCTGCCTATTAGTAATTGCTTTGTTTATTTGGCTGTTGTAAAAGCGGCTGTCTCGGGTCTGTCACCTCCCATAGCAGTATCGCGGGAGCCCGAGGGTGTTAGCCCTTAGAAATTCCACACAAGTCAGGATGAGACTCTGCCTCCGTTTATTCTTGAGCGAGGCTGATAGGAGATGGACAATAAATGAGCCGTTACTTTACTGTGATGATGGATACAACCAAAATCTATCCTGACTTTGTTCGGCTTGTCAGCACAATCTGTTCATTTATTGTCTGTAATTAAAAAACCTTGTCAAACTGAAAACATTCCTTTAATTAAAGCCCCCATAGCCACAGTTTGTCATGCTCAATGCTTCTGCGTTTTGTTAAATGATTCGGGTTTGATTGCTGAGAACGCAGACGTGCGGGGTTTGTTGGAGATTTGGGGGTTTCAGATATTCAGATGTGTTTGGCTGCTGCAGATCAGTGTGCTGTCGCGCTGCTAAAAGGGACTTGATCCAACAGCAGAGCTCTACTTATAGATAGAAATATGTTAAAGTCATTGGAATTGGGTTTATTATAAACAGAGGAACTGCATCGATACCTGGTAAAATAGAAAGAAAAATACTCGGCTGTTTAAGGGGATTAGAACATCACGAAGCATAGTGTGGTATAACCTTGTTCCTGGGACAAGGTTTTTCATGTGCTGTGGTTGAAGAACGCCCTGTCCGCCTGTGTGAAGCGTTACTGCACACATCTGTGTTGCTGAGTCCCAACTTCCGAGGCTGCTCGCCGAATTTCGGGTTGTGCGTGTTAGCGGGCAGTAGTGACACCGAGGGGATGCGCCTCTGTCACCAGTGGTCTTCGTTGCTTTTGTTGTTGGTTCAAAATAGCGTTACTCTGCTGAAATTTGATGACAGTGCTTAGGGGTTTAATGCGGGTGGAATGTAGGGTTGTCCTTGCTCTCCGGGATGGGAGGCTGGAGGTGCCTTGCCGCTGCAGGAGCCTTTACAGCTTCCCGGAGCCTTTCATACCTAGAGATTTGTTCTTCTCAATAGAGCTCTTCTGTTGAAGTTAAACTGCTTTTAACTCATGTGCACAATGGCACTTTTGTTGGGGAGGCCGGAGCCCTTTTGCTTTCCGAGTGGGCCTCAGGAAGAAAAGTTGACGTTCCAGGGCATTGTTTGGCTTCCCACTCAACCCGGGGCTCGGCCTCCCCTCCCGGTTCGCCCGAGTTTATACCCATTTCACCAGCCTGGCACAGACACCGTGCCGCATCCGCAGAGAGAGACGGAGCAGGAGGTTTGGAGGAACGGCTCCTGAGCCGTGTTCTCGTCTCTTTGTAGCCTTCTTGCGTTTATTCCAGAGGGGATAAACTGCATCGCTTTAAATCAGCTGCCTTAGTTTTCTATTCAGGAAATCAAAGACAGGAATGCTTTCATCTCGCAAAGGTTTGAGGAGACTGAGGGAGCTAATCATGCCCTGGAATGGACGGTACCGCCGCAGCTGCAGCGCGGTCCGTTAGAGTTGCAGGTGTGCTGGGAGGGCAGGCTGGCGCACATAGAGCCGAACGGCCTCGCAGTTCCGGTATTATTAGTCATTCGTTTGTTCTGGAGGCGCCTGAGACTGCTAGAGTGAGAGCCAGTAACAAAGCATTTATTTCTGCTCGTAGATTATACACCGTGTTTGTCGATGTACGTGAGATTACTGGGTTTGTTAGTTTAGCCGTGTTCGTTTTTCCAGAGATGCAAATTGTAGCTCTCAGGTGCCGCCCATCAGCCCGTGCCCTGACAGAGCTTTCCTACGCTCCCACCTGAAGCTGCTTTGCAGATAAACGTGTCTTTGTGTTAAATTCTTCCATTACAGCTGCCTCCTGCATTTCTGCACTAGCCGAGGATTAGAACAAAAGCCAGGTCTCTGTTTGGCATCGGACCTTGGGAAATCTGTGTCTGCAAATAATTGCTATTAGTGTTACTACAGTTCTTACGTGCTCCGTAGAACGTGCTATGCTGGGCCTTGCCCGACTGAGCCAAATCCAGACTGAAGTGGGGTTTTTTTGTTTGGTTGTGCAGTGTCGAAGAAACACGGCAAGCTCATCACCTTCCTTCGTACATTCATGAAGTCGCGCCCAACGAAACAGAAGCTGAAACAGCGGGGGATCCTGAAGGAAAGGGTGTTTGGCTGTGACCTGGGAGAGCATCTTCTCAACTCTGGCCATGACGGTAAGAAACGATCCATTCCTGAGTTCTGCCTCTGTTGGGAATCTTATTTCGGGGTGGTCGTATCTAGCAAAGGGCTAGTTGGTACTAGCAGAGAAATGTGTAACAAAAATCGATGGCTGAAAGATAAATTGAGGCGAATGCTAATAAGAAGCATTGTGGTTCGACGTGGGAGCACTGAAGATGGATGGAACTACTGAAGGTGAGTTCTCAACCTCCTGAAGTCTTCGAAGAAATATTAAAATTTTTTTTGCAGGGAAATAAATTTTATTTATGTGTCAGCGTCAATGAATAACTAACTGGTCTGTTAAATCCGTACATTTCTCTAACTCGGTACCTTTGTATGATTCTAGCACAATTTGCAGTGTAAATCCTTCATCTGCCTTTTCCCTTGATTTCACAAAATTTACAGGATATTATGTTTTGTCACAGCGTGCTTTTCTCTGAGTTTGTTATGGTGAGTTTTCTGTAGCTCTTCTCAGTCCCTTTTGCCTTCCCATCAGCAGTTCGGGGAGGCAGCAGGGAAGAGCTGTCTGTTCCAAGAAGAAATTACACAATTGTTACTACTCTTCCTCGGATGAACTTTTGTTTCTCGTGCTCTTTCCTACCCTCTGACTGCGACGTCTCCAGTCTAGGCTGTGAAGTCGGGGAGGTACCTGCGTTGCTGCGCAGCAAGCAGAGGGCTCGAATTCTTTCCCAGTTTGCTAGCCAAGGTCATCCCCATAAATGTCCCGTGCTGAGGGTTATTAAGAAGAGCAGCGTGGAGCAGCCAGGGGCTGCAACAGTTTGCCCAGGAGTTAAAGCCGTCAGGCAATGAGCGATGGGCGTAGCGTGGCTGTCTGGCTACGTCAGCTTCTTGAGCTCTTTCATATTTTTGCTCCTTGCCTAATGCAGCGGATTTTGCAGTAGACCTCTTGTGCCAAAGCTGTTAGCCTGATGTCTCCCAGCTTTCGCGTGCAGGCTGAAGGAGAAGCGAAGTGACGTGCGGGGTCGGAAAGGAGTTTCTCTGTTAAATTTTGCTTTCAGTGGTACTCGAGACTCCTTGTTCACATGAGTGCCTTTTGGAAAAGGGACGGTAAAGGGTAGGGAGCTGTTCCGGGCAGTTTTTCCAACTGATTTGGTTGGTAACAGCAATGTGCACTCCCTTGCCTGACATGAAGTGTTTTACTACCAGTTGGTGAATAATATGAGCTTGTTCTTATGGAATCAGGGCTGTGGCAAGGCTCATTGGCTTGTTAATTGGAACCAGTAGAGATCTTTATTGCTGGGGCTTGAAAAGCATCAGAGAGCCAGAAACTGGATGGTTTGGAGACAGAAAGAGACAGTAACCCATGTAAGAACTGCATCAGGAGTAGGTAATTTACACCACCGGGTAGCTATAGAGCTGGTTTTATATTCATGCTGTGGGAGCAATCTTGGAGGGCAGGAGACATGCCAGCAGAGTGAGCTCATTAATGGGAAAGAGAGAATTCTCTTTTATCCCCAGCCCTCCTCCTGTCCATTTTAGTTAGGCACAAGTCAGCAATAATAAAAGCTTTTCCCCGCCCTCTGCGCTGACTTCTTCCCCTGGCTTTAAGGGGCACGCATTTTATTTAGCATTAAAAGGCACATCCTGAGCTGAACGGAACTGTTCTAACTCCACTGGAAGCTCCTGTTTGACAGTCTCTAGGAGCTCCCTTCTTGTTCTGGTCGTTCCCCTCCCATCACGTGTGACCGAGTGACTGTGACTGAGCTGTGCTAATGAGGTCTCTTCATCTGAGAAGTTACCAGTTGCTTTCGCCCTTGATTTAATAACTCTTTCCTAACTCCCTGGAGTGAAGCAGATCCAATTTGAGTGTTGCTAACAGGGGCATGTCTCCATTTCACACAGCAGGATTGGTTTTTTTTCTGTGTGATTCAGCGCTCTGACCTGTATTCCAAGTGACGTAATCCCCGGGATTGGTTTTGCGGAGACGTTTCTGGGTTCCTCTGAATCAAGCTCCGTGCATGCACAGCATTTTAAGATTCCCTCATTCTGTAGCATTGAGGTTCCTCAGTGTTGGAGCCAGCTGCAGCGCTGGTCTGCTGCAAGGGGTCTGAGATAGCACAGCAGCCCCGGAGTTGAATTAGATAGAGCAAAAGTGCAGTCCTGCGCCTTCAGCTCGTAACAAGAACATAAACGAGTATTTTTATAGGAGCGCAGAGTACTATAGCTGAATTCTGTGCGTGGTACCTACTGGTAACGCTTCGGGATTACAGCACGAAACATTTCAGTTCAGAAAAACAAAAAAATACCCCAATACATTCATAGATTCATTTAGGTTAATGCTGTCCAATACCCAAAAGATTTAGGAGGACTGAAGGAGCAAATGACACTGCCCACGGGGGTTGAAAGGAGTGGCGAGGTGTCCTGGTTTGGGGTAAAACAGAACCAGTTTTCTTTTCAGTAATTTTACTTTTCAGTTAAGCCTCTTTTAGCTCTCTGAAATTAACGGCGTATTTTTCAGGCAGTGTCCGCTTCTAGCAGATAGGGTCTGATGTTTGTGGTTATTCTGAAGGGGAGAGAGGTAAAAGAGAGCATCTGCTGTTCGTGTTAGTGGCCAGCCCAGCCCAAACCACGACACAGGGCGTTCGTGTGCTCCTCAGAAATGCAATATTGAACCAAACTGGAGTTATGTTAACAATTTTATTAATTACCAGCTTTGGGAAGCTGAAGAAGCCTAAATTGGCAATAATTGGCTGTGAAAAAACACAAGCAGTCCCAATTTTGCAGTCATCAACATCTGAAACTTTGCTTGTGTTTTAGGTAGGAAATGGTGAGAGAGGAGCAGACCAAGAGAATAAAAGGGATAAGGAAGGACAAAAACTGAAATGGGTCTAACGATTTCTTCCTACGCACTGCCAAGGCAGCTGGCTGCGACTGCTCAGCGAGGAGAGGAGCGTGTGTGCTGTCCTGTGGCTCTATCCCCAGAAGGGAATTTACAAACACAGAGGGAACGTTTCACCCGCTGCAGTGCGCTGTCTTTCTGCGGGCTCAGCAAGTGCTCGCTCTCATTCCGCAGCCGTCGCGCCTCTTTCAAAAGGAGATTAATTGGCGTGAGATGTATAGGAGGAAAGCTGTAGAGAGCTCTTACGGAGCAGGATTCCCCGCGATGCCATCCTGCCGAGCTCTGTATACACGCTTTACATTCAGCACGTGCTGAGTTCTGAACTAGCAAAGCATTTCTCTTGGTTTACCGGAGTTTTTGAGATTAGTCTTGCGCCGAGGCGGAGTGCCCTCTCTTCTGAAAGGTTCCTCTCAGGCTGGCGTGACAGAACTTGCGTCTGCTAAACTTCGGGGCATAATGTGTCTGTTTACTGGAGTTTCTCCTTAGGGGAGGGTGTCTGGGTAAGGTGGGGTGAGTGGAGCGAGCAGGCTGCTGTTGCTACTGCCTTTTCATTTCATGAGGATGCAGATTGTCATTTTTTTAATTGAGGTGTATGGATCTGGGGAGTAACCCCATAAGCAGGCATAGGGAGGGAGGTATGGATTTTAACAGCTGTTTACAGTAGCAGCGGTAGGGATGAGTACTGCACCTTAAAATCTTTCTGCGTGCCTGGTGATTCATGTCGGTTTGGGTTGGAAGGGAGGTTGGAAGGGACCTTGAAGATCATCTCGTTCCAACCAGGGACACCTCCCACTAGCCCAGGTTGCCCCAGGGCGCAGCCCATTGTTGGGCTGGCAGCTGTAGACAGGCAGTGTCCTGCGTTTGGGTTTGGCTGTGTTTATTTTAATTCCAGATTGTTGTGTGCTGACACTTGGAGCTCTCCAAAGAGTGACAGGGCCCTTCTGCGGTCGGAGTTTCAGCTCCGCGTGGTGTGAACCAGTCCTCCCCCAAAGGCCCGTGCAGACACGACAGCAGTGAGGGGAAGGAAACGTCACTGTCCGGTCCCTTTGATGAGGATCTGAGTCACGGGCAGATCACAGGATTGTTTTTCAAAATCACCTGTGTTCCGAGCTCCTTTAGAAAACGGGAATTAGGAGCCCGGTGTGCTCCTGGTCACTGGGCTCGGTATGTTTCTTCCAGTGAAAGTCTGTCCTTTCCCTTCCTCTTCCCTGTCACACCTCAGTACTGAATTAGCGGCTGGTGCCTGTAGGAGTAAAACCAGTTTTGATGTGAGGGATCTTCTCTGTTGAGTCTAAATGTAGCAAAGGTCGTGGTGATGCTCCCTTCAAGTATGTTGGTTTGCGCAATACCTCTCCAGTTGGCTCCAGTCATCCAACGGAGCCTTCCTTAAGAGGCCCGTCTCCATTTAATTTTAGTGCGTTATTCATATGTTGGCTCCTTCTGGGTTTTGAAGACTTCCCCTGCCAGCGGAGAGTCATTTGGAAGCAGACCAAGCTTGATAGGGCGTAGCTGTTTCTCCATCGCCCTGAGAGCTGTTCCCAGTTGGTTTGGTGCCGCTGACACCTGCCATGCTGGTTTGGTTTATGGAGCTGTGAGATGCAGCAAATTCAGCATAATCCCTGCCTCCTGAACAGCCTTCTTCCCTTTGTAGGTAGAGAGACTTTTTCCCCCCCCCCTATTTTTTTTTTTCTCTCAAAGGAAACCAAATAGAACTTAAATTTAGCTCGACCCCAATTAGAAAGAATTGTGCTCACAGAGGATGTGTGTGGTTGGTGTGGGAGCTGCTTAAAAATGCTGCATTGCAGCATCTGTCCCATGTCCTCGTTTGTGCCTCCGAATATTTAAAACGGAGCTCTCCACAGCTTCTGAATTTATGACAAGTGTAGGAGTCGGCAGTAACGCTGTTAGCAGAGGCTGGACGCGGAGGCCGGGGCATTGGAAGGCTGGGCAGGTTCTCGGCCGGGTCTCTCGCGTGGTCAGCGCGCCGGAGAAAAGCCCTGTTGCTCTTCTGGGAGCGAGGAGCTGTGAGCTGCAGCGGATGAGGGATTCCTTTACAGCGTGCTTTATATCGACATTGATCTTCAAGGTCCCTTCCAGCCCTAACCGTTCTGTGATACCGCTGGGAATCACGTGCTGGAATTGCTTGGACTATGGAGGATGGGGTCTAAAATCCTGGCGGTACTTTTTCCGTGCTGAAAATGTTCCTGTTGCCTGGCCCTCGATGCAGATGATCATTTCTCTCTTGGCGATGAGCGTGGAGCACAGGCGTACCCTACAATGGTGTATCAGGCGTTCATTTCATGAGGTAATCCGTACGATACAGCCAGCAGGGGATTTTGTAGGCTAAAAGCAAACGGTATTTTTTATATCTCTTTATGCATTTGTTGCATTGATATATCATCCGCTTCCATCATTGGAAAAGATGGATTTAGAAATGGCGCTCATCTTTGATCGGCCGGTTTCCCATCTTGAAGGGTCTATACCTCATTTTGGAATTATTAGAAAATACCACTGATCTGTAATCAACAGGAGGAGGGATTGCTTTCCTGGCTGAGAAGGTAAATGCCTACGAAAGACAGTTTACTAACATACCTGATTCTTGCCCTCTGTCCTTCCTGTTCTCCCCGGTTCCCCAAATTGTTGTGGGTGAAGAAGCTGTGGCTGCCCCATCCCTGGAGGTGTTCAAGGTCAGGCTGGACGGGGCTTGGAGCAAGCTGGGCTGGTGGGAGGTGTCCCTGCCCAGGGCAGGGGGGTGGAACGAGGTGATCTTCAAGGTCCCTTCTAATTCTCACTATTGTGTGATACTATGAAATTTATCAGCAATTATTTTGGACAAGCTGGGTAGGATTAAAGAAGAAATAAAAGGAAAGCTGGGACTTTTCAAAACTGCATGCAAGATCAAATTATAGCGGGTCCGGGATCTTGATCCTGTTACATACTGGGCGCTAGCAACCAGTGGTTGCAAGGGGTGGTTTTATTCTCTTGTGCTGGTTGTTATGCCATTCAGATAAGCTCCTTAACAGCACCTTGGGATTTCTGGTGACATCACAGCTTCTTCTGGGTCCTCTGGTGTCATCCCTTCCTTCGAGCGATCCCCTGGCGGCAGCTGGGGGACGTAGTTGCCTCTGATGCTGATTTATTGCAGATTTTTGAGTATAGGGAGAACACTGTTACCAGAACGGAGAAACACAAGGAAGGATCTCGGGCAGCATCTTGGCAGGGATCTGCAAAAATCTGGTTCCCCTTAGCTGGAGCATAAGTTTGGTAATCTATATGTCATCTCTTTGGTTCCTGGTATTCATGTGAGGAGTCCCTTTTACTAGCTAATAATTTTCATTATAACAAAAGTCTGCCTGGCTGGCTTGGGATCTTTGCCATCTGTGGAGGAAGCCTTGATTTGGAATCCGGGACAGCTGAGTCTTACATATTTATTAATTGTAGGTTTTCTTGGTGTTTTAACTCTTAGAAGGGTATATTTAACCGCTTTCCACACTCTCTCTCTCATTGCTAGGGAAGGAAATTGAACATGACAAGCAAGAAGTAAAGCAAACTTTGCCGAAAAGTAGAAAGTTATAAATATTTACAAAATTGTTGCTGTTTTCCCTTCCTTTCTTTAAACACTATTTTTAACTGTAAACACAAGGCAGCCCCTGAAATCCGAGAACTTCCAATTTATGTTCTGAAGGCTGAAATGATGTCCTTGGTAGGGAATTGCTTCGCTCTGAGATTTTTGCTTCACTCCAAGATTTTTGCTTCAGAAAGACTAATTTAGCGTTTGCAGAGCTTCCACCAGAAACAGACCCTCACGCTCTACCTGCGCCCACTGCAGTTCAAATAGCAAATAGCGACGGGGCGGCACAGCAGCCCCGGAGTGTGGTTCCCCAGGTATGCGTGGAATTGTTACGACTCGAATGCTGGCAGCCGCATGCATAGATTTCTTGAAGCCGTAACTTCTTGTTCTTTATACAAAGGTTCATTGAAAGGCTGCACGGACAAGGTAGGTCGCGTGTGTTAAGCGTAACACTTGGATCAGAGCGATGAAATTGGCCGTTGTTACAATGGGCTGAGGAGAACGTTGGCTGTGGATGAGGCTGAAGGTTTATATTCGATGCATTCATTCTGTGAACGAACCCTCGGGGCGTTTTTGTACTTTTAATAGGTATTTTCAGAGTATCCAACCTGACAAGTTTTAATGTGCACTAAAAAGTTTCAGACCTCCAAGTAGGTTCAGATCTGGCATCCCGCTTTTACTTCTGTCTCTATTTTTAAGCGTTTCTATGCCTAAGGGAGTTCATGATTAGGATGTAAATCTGAGTTTTCAAGGACTTGTTTGCATTTCTCTTTTCTGCCAAGACGTTTCTTGTGTGACTCTGGGCAAGTCCTTTAAAGTGGGATTTCTCTCCTTTACTTTTAGGCATATCTGGAGGGTGATTCACCCCCTGTCTACCATAATATAGCCGTTTTTTTAAAAAAGTGGATCCTAACTTCTCCATTGGCACAGCAGGAAAAATAATGCATCCTTACTTATCCGATAATTTTTGTAATTCCCTTCTTGGTATCTGGGGAGAGAGAGCCATAAATGAAACACACAGCAAGCGGAGGATTCATGCTCAGGGCTACAGCTCACAGGTGAGGGGTGTACCTCGTGTTCCCTGACAAGCCTACCTGCTGCGGGTATCGAAACTGGAAACCTTCCTCTTCTGCCCCTCTTAATAGTAGTTTTCTGCGCGCTATGGTTCTGTTGGGAAAACTGAAACTAATTGTACAGTACGTGGCTGCTCATTGTGAAAGGGCAAATCCTACACCGGAATATTTTATTTAATTAACAGGAAATTGTAACAGGTCTGTGAATGAGTAGAGGAGACAGCCGCCTATAGACAGGGGGTGCGTGGTTTTCCATCAGTAAGTATTTTCCAGCACTTGAAACTTTAAAAGTTGTGTATAAGCTGCGTGCCATAGGGATACATTAAACTTTCTCTCCTCCCCAAGCGATTTACTTTAGTGCCTGAGAAATCATTAGCAGAGGGGGGGTTTGGCACATCTCTTACCGGTTTGCCTTGCGCGTTGGAGCCCAAACTGAGCGTCTCTGTTCCTTACGATCCTTCCTCACGTCGTGCTTGTTTTATGATGTGCGGTGAGGAGACACCGGTCTGTCTCAGCACTTCCACTTGCATCTGAGTCCGCGTTTGCCACAGCTCTGGGCACAGCCAGTGTAAACTGGGGGGGGGGAGGGTTGTACAGTTGCGTTCTGGGGCAGTAATTCCGGGGAGCTGCTGTGAGTGGCTATCAGCCGTACCCTTCCAGTCACCTGCTGGCTGTTGTTTCACTTGCCTATCCCTTTTCACACAAGGTTGGCGAGATACTGAAACCAGTCAGCCTCAGACATGCCCAAACCAGTTTCCTTTCAGTGTTTCGCAATTTATAGTAATTTTTTTTTATCAAAATCCATCTCCAAAGGACTTGGGCAACCAAAGACCTAAGCTGGAGCCGGGCGCTCAAACCCTGTCTCTCACACGCTCTCCGTGGCCTCGGGGCACTTGTTTGCTATCTCCCCTTCCATCTCCACGCTTGTAAAATCAAACTAATAGTCCGTGTCTGCCCCCACGGTGCCACGAGGGTAGGTTTCTAATACTTGTGAAGTACTTGCGAGATTAAGAGCATGATTAAATGGTATTTATTCAGGTGTTAACACAGGTTGGTGTGCTAGATCCGGAGTAGCCTTGTGAATGGCTGTAAGAAATAAGTAGACTTACCTGTATGTATCCCCTATGTTTATTTTGTTCCTTGGTTGGCTTTGCATCATTTCACAAATCTGAATGTGTTGGGGCATTTTTGGAAACCGAACGGTGCTGAATTCACTGGAGCACTTCTCCAAATCGGGGAAAGCCTGGGTGTTTGAGGTGCCGAAATGTTTCTCCCGATCTGGTAGTGTGTGCCTCTGCAGACGCGAACCCGTCTAACGTAAAAGACGGCTCCGGCAGCTGCCGCAAAAGTGCAATAGTTGACCCAAATTGCAGATGAGCAGAGAATATTCCACTTCCCGCAGATGCGTTCTCTGCTACGCAAACTCCTTCAACACAAGTCGATACTTTTAAAGGCTCATAGTTTTGAGCTATTTTGGGCAAATTTCCAAACATAACAGGCACTGTTATTGCTTCACCATCTGCCCTCTGAATTGCTGGAACTCAAGATTATTGGGTACGGGGTTAGCATTACAAAGAGGTACACGGGGTCCCCGTGGAGAATTACTTGTTTGGGGGAAGCGGTTGCAGAAAGGGAGAGCAAGCCTTTGCAGTTAAGAAAAGAGACAATTTCTGTCTCCCCCCTTCTTTTTCACCCTGCCTGCAGCTGCGAGAAGAGAAATTCTTTATGCCTGAGTGACCCAGAGGACAGCAGGGAGTTGAAAATTAATTTGCATTTCGAAACACTACAGCTGGAGGGGGAACAAACATGAGAAAAAATGTTGCAGTCTGCACAGGAATTGCCTGTGCTCTTATCCCTCCACTCTTAACCAGGTGGATATTATTTTACCCTCTTAACTTACTGTAGTAAGTGTAATTGATCTTAACAGAAAAAAAACTAGCGCAGAGTCCAAATATGAATGTATGAGTAGCATCTTTATTGCATTTGTGGATATTTTGTATTAAAAGCAAAAAAGCCAAGCCCAGAGAAGTAGGTGGATACAGCCTGGGAGGTGGATGGCTCTGTGTGTGTGTATATATATATATATAAAGGCTCCGATCTTTGATCCAAGTGCAGTTTGGTACCACTTGCACTCTTCAAGTGCAAAAATGCCCTGGCATAGACATTCCCACCGCATCGAGAATGTCGCTGATCTCCCAGGACCTGAAAAACGTGGTTATCTACCTTCCTAGCTTGATGGGAGATTTATGTTCCTCAGGCTTGACCTCTGCACTTTGGTTTTTGCGCAGTTCCTGGGTAAGCTGCCATAAAAAAAAAAAAAATCCAGTCTTAAAAAGCAGAGCCCAGTGCCAGAGGCCGATTCCACAAATGGGCGCTGCGTGGTATCTGCTCTTGGATAAACTCCTGGTTTATGGCCCCTCTCCCATTACTGCACTTTCCCAAGTGCAAAAGTCATACTTCAAATAAAAACCTTCCGTGTTACCAGGAAATTGTGCGGCTTGTGATAGCAGGCTTGGACTTTACTCATCAGCAGCATAAATAATTTTATGTGGGTCACTTGGAAACGGGGAAGAGCGCATCTCGGAGGACATTTGCCAATTGCTTCGTCTTGTACTTCTCTCTTACTCCTGGTGATTCAAACGTGAGGACACGGATTTAGGAGCGAGAGAAAGTCTTTGAAAGTTTGATTCTTTTTCTGACTGTGCAGGGGATGGTGGGGTCTGTGTGTCTATAAGATGAGCCGTGCGGGCGAGTGGCTGAGTGGCAGCGCGCTCCGTATGGACCAGTGAACAGGACGCGTGTAACCTCCCTGTCCCGTGCTGCGTTACACCTTCTGGGTGACTTTCGCCGTGAGGTGGAGGGGAGAGTTTCAGAAATGAGTGGTTTGAAATGAGGTTCCCAGAAAAGTTACAGTCTGAATTTATTACAGGTTTTTTTACTGTTGTTTTAGAAAATACTTGGACAGTTCTTTGCAAAATTGAGCTAAAAATAGGAAGAATGATCTGGGTAAAAGCAACTGTGTTTCTTCGGGTGAGGATATTTGTTGTTGGGTTCTTGCATAACCACGTGTCAATATGGAAAGGGAGACGGGATTTCTTTGGCTAATTTCACATGTCTAGAAGTTGTCCGAGTCTCAGCTGGTCACAAAACCTCGGCAAAGGGGCACGTCCGTGATGCGACGGCAGCCGGCCGTCCTCTGCCGGTCCCCATCCTTCCTCACTGCTGATAAGGGCAGCCTGGGCGACTGCGAGGGAGCCACCTCCACCTAAACTTTATCTTACGGCTGATTGTTTCAATTCATATTCTTGTGGCTCAAAACACAGCCCTCAACCTTCTGTTATGTTCCTTCTCTCACTGTTTTTTTTTCGCATGCTTCTTAAGGGTCATTGCATGTCCTTGATGGCCGCGGTCCGTACCTTTGGGTAGGGGTTCAGAGTGGTGCTCCAGACAGTTGATTTCATTTTCCTTCTTTCCGGGTGGGTTTGCTATGTGTGGAATTCAGCTGAGCAGCCGCGTTTCAGCGTGCTACGGCCCATTAACCAGCCCAAACGGCCGGGCTTGCGCGGCGCTTCACCTTATTGCTGTAATATTGTGCAAACGGCACTGCTGGAGGGGAGCTTGATGGGAGGCCTCGTTCCCCAGGCTGAATAAATAGTTCTGATTCCAGTACTGAGAAAATAATAAAAAAAAAATAAAATAAAGCAAACCTCCCCACACCCAGGGAGGGAACATTACGAAAGATTAAAAAGGGAAAAAAAAAAATAAACCCAAGATGATAGGAAAGGAAATGTGCCTGATTTCAAGATGAATCAAAATGTTCTTCAGAATGAAAACCATAAAACTTCTGCTTCCTCTTAATGGCAAAGAATTAACCAGTTAACGAGCCCTAGGAGATGCAATAAACCTTTCAAACCAGCTGAGAGATGCTCAGGAATGAGTTGAAAAAATTCCTTTAGCTGCTATGGCAATGAAATACGCTAGGGTGCTTTGTCAACGCATCCGCATTCCCGGCCGTTTGCGCTTTGTTTCCTGGAACTACCTGTTACCTGAGCCAGCCAAGGGAGTGAAGGAAGGAGGGAAGGGGATTGATTGTGGAACGGGAGATGTGTACGGTGCTGAGATCCTCACAAAGAGGTTGGTGCTCGAATTTAGCACCTGGGTTTTAGCAGGCTGCAGCCGATCAGCGACTCTGTTGCAGAGAGATTAGCTGGAGTCGAAGTTGAAGACGGTATTGCTCAGAAAAGGAACAGAACAGTGAGTATTAGTCCACCCCATCACTGGCCTGGGAACGTGGGACTGGAAGGGGCTGCGTGCTGGGTTTGGTAAACACAGGGGCCGGTTCTGGGCATGAGGGATTCATAGAATCACAGAATCATAGAACGGTTTGGAGTGGAAGGGACCTTAAAGATCACCTCGTTCCACCCCCCTGCCCTGGGCAGGGACACCTCCCACCAGCCCAGGTTGCTCCAAGCCCCGTCCAACCTGGCCTTGAACACCTCCAGGGATGGGGCAGCCACAGCTTCTCCGGACAACCTGCGCCAGGGGCTCACCACCCTCACAGTCAACAATTTCTTCCTAATATCTACTCTAAATCTCTCCTCTTCCAGTTTGAAGCCATTCCCTGTCATCCTGTCGCTACATGCCCTTGTAAAAAGTCCCTCCCCAGCTCTCCTGGAGCCCCTTTATTTTCCCGCAGGCCCCCTTTAGACTGTTGGCGCTGGAGGAATCTGCTGTGCGTTACCCTGCGCTTGCTCCCTCTTGCACCTTTCCCCAAGTGGCCTCCTCGTGGCGGCTGTCAGAAACGGAGCGCTGAGCTGGGTGGACCTTTATGGCTGTTAATACAAACCAAGTCTGGTTGTTATAATTGCAGGAAACCACAGTAATTAAGTAACATTAATAGACTTTTAGCGTAGGTGTTGCTGCATCCTATGAGAAGCAGTCTCCATCAGTTTCCCGCTATGATGCGGCTGAGATACCGTTCTGATTCAAAGCTGGAGACGGGGTTGGGATCTAGCAGCCGAAATCAGGACCTGAACACTGAGAAGTTCACCTCTGCAGCAGGGGAGGATGTATGCAATAGAGAGAGGTACCAAGAAAAGTCATGACGTGATGTCAGAAGCCACCGTAGGTGGTGGTCTTGGCACACTTCACATTCACAAAATTAAGTCTTGGCTTGTGCTGTCACCTTGGTGGTAACAGACACCGTTCCCTCTGTACGTGTGTATGTGCGTATATATAAATGTATATTTAGCTGAAGGGCTTGGGATTCAAAGGGGAGAGGGGAGGTTAAACACGCGTGTAATTGTCAGGTGTCATCTTTGTTGAAAAATCTAGTCCCCATTCCAGCACAGGGCCTTCAAGTATAATTATAGCCCTACTTGAATTTCAGTCACTTCTCCAACCATGCAGAATTCCCCCAAAATATCTGTGGTGCCGGCGTGATATATTTAGCTTAAAGAACAGATTGTCCTGGTAACCAGATTAGGAAATGCGTAGAACAAGCCTGCTAGAATTTTTTCAGTGTATATTAATTATTCTAACTGTGCCCAAGATCTTCCATGACAAATAAGTACTTTAGGAAGTGTATTGTTGGTGCTACATCCCCCGCCTTCCCCTGACCTGCTCACATTGTCACAACAGGTTGCTGCTCAGCTGACCTGGTACGTAAACACCGTTCTGACCGCGCTGTTTGCACAGCTGGATAAACCCCAGGAGGATACGGCCTTGGAAACACGCGGGGCTCGCTCCCTGCGGCACAGGCAGCGCAGGCGGCTCTCCTCGCTGTGTCCGTGGCGCGGAGGGAGACAGGAGAGCAGTCTGCGTAGGGTCCCCACGCGGCGTCTGCTTCGCCCTTCTCGGACGGTATCGGCCTCCCTGGCAGGAGCGAGGCAGGCAGGGAACGTGCTAGTTATTTATTTGCTTATTTATTTATTTTATTTTTATATTTATTTTACTTGCTATTTATTTATTTCAACGGGTGCTACTAATTTCACGGGGACCCCTGTTGAGATTCCAGTACGGACCATTACAGTCTTGGGGATTTTGCAGCTGAGCGTTAGCAGATTTTGCCACAACACTTCACAACGTGGGTAAACTCCTCTACCCGGTCCTTCGCGGCTCTGGTAGTCGGGCAGCTGGCAGAAGGAAATGCCGCCAATGCAGCGCTGAGCGCAGCACCCTCGCTCAGCTCCTGGTGAGATCTGTGACCACTCGCCTCCCGTAATGGGTGGTGGTGGGGAGAGACAGAGATGTGGCACCTCGCTCGTCCTGCTTGGTTCTCAGCGGAGCCAAAATGAGCATGAGCGTGGTGCGTCTTGCAAGGCGGGGTGCTCTCCTTTCTCACAGAAGAAAAGACACCGCCAACTGTGTCGGCGTCTAAAGCCTTGTCCTTTGCCTTCGCTGCAGCGGATGGTGCTGGTCTCTCCTCTCTGGTTTTCTGCACCAATTTGTGCCTGGGTCACACTTGTCTCCCAACGCTGCAGTGCAACGCAAAACATATTTTAGCTCTTTTTGGCAACTGCTTGAGTATGATAGAACTCCTCCCTGTCCCTTTAAAGCCCTAAAAACTTTCTTCTTTGAGACATGTTGAATCTTTTTGCCTTATGGGTAAGTGTTGTCCTGCAAAACTGTTTTTTGGAATGTTATTAGAATGTAGGGCCATCTGTTCCGCCTGCTCTGTTCTCAGACATGTGGCTTATGGCGTTGGGGGGGACTGATGCACGTTTTAGCACCGCGCTCTCCAAATGTGCGTTCACTCAGCGGTGAGACGCTGTTGCTTGCCCTGGCTCAGATGCCTCAGTGTGTGTCCGGTTGATTCCTAATGCCAGCAATTGCGGAGCTCTACCCTGAGCTCGCTGCGAGAGGGACCTTTAGCGTCGGAGCGGATGCTGAGGTTTCCTTCTGCAAATGTCTTCTGGCTGCATTAGTGGCAGCTGACATTTCCATTGCACCTACAGGGGGGAGCAGAAGGTGAGCACCTCTGCTGGCTTTCCTTCCCCAAAAAGCAGCACTTGGTTTCCAAGGCTCGCTCTATGCCATTGCTTAATGTCCGAGGGCTCGGCTTGCCCCCGAGGCTGCGCCGCGCTCTGGAAAGCAGAGGGAGATGCTGTGAGTGCCTCGTAGCGTCATCCTAGAGTCTGACTGATTGAGTTTTGCCGTGCCACGCGGATTTACAGGCTTTGTTCTCTCCTGCGCTCGAGCGCGGAGCAGATGTGCCCTTAGGCCAGGATGCACCTGCTGATTTCCAGGGAACCATTTAAACTCAGTCTTTCCTCTACCTGTGCGAGTGTTTGCTGCAAGCCGGGCAAAAAGCCGTGAAGCGGCCGGGGAGGGGAAAGCCCAGAGCGGGCAGGCTCAGTGGCACTGAGGAGAACTGACTGGCAGATGGCATTTGCTACTTGATATAAGGGGATTTGCCACATGACCTATTCAGAATCTGTGTCACATGGCGAATTGATCAGACCTGGCATCTAATGTAAGAATAAATCTAGATCATCGCAGGAGCCATAGCAAAAAGGTGGCTTGCAGAGGAATCCACAAGGGTCAGAGGTTTTTCCCGGAAGATTTGCTGATGCTCACAAGAGCTCAATCCTCATTTTCTTTCTGTGTTCGGGGCAGTTGTAGCTCCCTTTTATAAACAGAGTAATTTTCTCCTCCTTAAGCTGACGAGGATGGACAGATAGCTCCAGCAGTGGATGCTGCATGAGGCTGAGAAGTCAACTGGAAGGAATCGGTTGTTGAAGCGGCTTGAATATTAACTTGACACCTAATTATATCCTCTGGGCTTATATTTTCCATTCTGTCATACCCCGTCCTGTCTGCGGTTTCTGTGAGTGTGGTACGGTGTGTAGCTATCTAAATTCGGTCACGCTCCGGTAGACATCGGGGGTGAAATTATCAGTTGTAAAAACTCTCCTGGCCCTGGTGCAGAAAGTAGCATCTCCTTAATGTTTATATTTGCTTAAACCAAGCAGTTATCGGTTAATCCTGTATAGATTTGAAAACAAAGGAATTCTTTGGCCAAACAGAGTGCATTTACTCAATTTTATAGATCTTCTGGAATGGAATTCAACACCACAGTTCTTGTGGGAGTTTGGATGGGACCTGCACTGTCTCTGCTTGACCAGAATTGACTTTTTTCGACCTGATTCATATCCTGGCATTTCTTTAAAGCAAAGAACACCTCTGACCAGTTTCTACACCAAATCCTAAAGTTAAATTTCTTACAGGCTTCCACCTCTAAGGACGAGCTAAAGCAGCAGCCCAGCTGGGCTTAGTTTATGGCATCTGACAAGACCACAACCTGATCTAGGACTTTAATGACATCCTCAACTAACCAACGCCGCTTGTTCTTCAGTCCCCCAGGTCCTCAAGAGCTGCACTGAATTCATTGAGAAGCATGGCATTGTGGATGGAATATACCGTCTGTCTGGGATCGCGTCCAACATCCAGAAACTACGGTAAGGGCGCTGTGTTTGGCAAACCTGTTTGCGCAGGACAGATGAGGCACACGTGGGGCTCCGAGACGGTCTGTCCTCCACGGATGGTCCGCTGGGTTTGTCACTGTGTTGGAGCGACTCTGGGTCATTCAGTAGACTTCATCTTGCAGGAGGTTTTCCTTCAGGAGAAGGTATCGGAAGGCTCTGGGATGGTGGTGTCACTGTGTTGTCACATTTCATTCCCGTTTCCTCTTGCTCCTGGAGCCCTTCTGAGCAGCTGATGCTTCGCCTTGCTGCTTCGGACTCTTGGCATATTAGCAATTAATTGGTAACACGCAAAGAATACTTGCATAATTGTTGGTGGGTGGCCTTGCCACGCTGTGCGGCTGTGCAGGGAAGGGCGAGGTGTGTGTCCTCCCCAGTTAGGAGCTGTTCTCATCAGAGTAACTGGTCTTGATCCTTTTGTGAGGCTGTTTTGTTTCCCGTCGTTTGGTATGCGTTTCTCTGTGGTGAAGGGCCTGAGAGAGCCTAGTGGGATGTGACTAATCCCAATGTTGATCCAAGGCAGCAAAGGGGCGTTTTCCGTATGAAGGACATCCTTTTTGTACCAGCTATTCCCAAGTTCAGTGGACACGTTTGAGCCGGTCCAGTTACTGTACAAACCCTTGTAGGGATGGGCTTATTCTGGTTCAGCTTAATCCCGTTTCTCATCACAGTAAGTTCCATTTTAAAAATCCGCTCCCGAGGCGTTGATATGCCGGCTCCAAAGGCTCTGGTTGTAGCCGTGGCCCACAGCAGTCTGGGCTGAATAAAATGTTTGCCCTTGCTGCAGTTACATCCCTGTAATTCCCCATTTTGACTTCTGCTGGACCATCTTTCTAATCGCCGCCCGAGTCCATCTTTTCCCTTTGTGTTGCCAAGACCATTTTCTCTTTCATTGTTTTCCAGAGGTGCTTTAAAAATGGTTTTCTAAAACTTTAATGGCATAATTCCCTGGTATTATACAGAGAATGAAGTGACAGCCTATTTTTCAATTTTCTGAGATGTTGCAAAGACAAAAGGAAGGGAGTACGTGGCATAACTTGTAGACACTGTCCCTGTTGTTCATCTAAATGGCTACAGATTTTCATAAGTGTTTGATTAATGTAGGCCACGTTGCACTGCTGTAATCTCCAGCTATATAAACAGATCATTAGGCTTATTTCAAAGCTAGAGCTGCAGTATCCTTATAAATGAGTAACTGTTCTTAAGTTTCACAGAGAAGAATTGGATCTCCCGGGTTTAAAGGGCTTTTTGGTTGGAGAGAAAGTTAGAGGTTCTATTCCACGTGGGAGATTTACTCCAGGACAGAGGTTGGCTCTGTAGCAGTGCAGTAGTCGCCTTTATTTGGCTGGCAGCAAAACAGAGCGAGCGTTGAGCTGCGATGTGCATCCCTGTATTCTGGCTCTGCCTTTCTTTGAGACACTGTGTATTCTTCTACTAACAAAATCGTCCTTTGGAGTCAAAAAAAAATAACATGTAGTTCTTGAAACAGCCAGTGCAGAGAGAAGAAAGGCTGAATGTAGTCAGGCTTCCCTTTCTTCACTCCCTATTCTGCATCTGCAGGGGTAGGTCTCTGGCACGGGGTGGGATTTATTCCTAGGAAAATACACTGGAGTACCAGGAGTGCTGGAGTAGGGCAGGACGTGGCCAGGGAATTGCAACTCAGGCTGAGTCTGTTTGCGTGGTGTGGGTTGGTGTCTTTCCCTCATCTCCCTTCTGAGCTCTCTTCTGTGGAGCCAAGTGCGGGGAATAAGTTTCTCTCCCAGCTATGAGTAAGGGATGAGTCAGAACGTGCCTGTGGGAGCCCTATAGAGGGAACACTGAGGATCGTGGCCACAGGCAATCCATCAGTTGGGCAAAACAGAGACCTTCATTTCCTTCTTCTGTGCTCTTTGGGATGGACTGTTCACCCTCTTGTCTGAAGGAGTAGAGACCTCTTCTGCCCCCAGTCTGGTGTAGGATTCTAGGGGAAGGCAGGCGCTCCTCCCTGTTCTCATAAGGGTTGTACAGCTGACTGCTGCGGTTACCAGTACGCCGGGTGCCTTGGACACGGGTGCAAACTGGTTCTGTGCTGTAGGCAGAGCGAGGCGAGCTCAGTGTTTGAGCCGTGCTGAAGGCATGTTTTATCTTCTCTGTTCCAAATTGCCTGGCTTGGACAGGGGCAGAAGCCAGGGATGTTGCCACCAAGCCCCCGACGTTGTTGTGGTTGTAGTGTAGACAGGATGACTCCCCACATCGACGATAAGCCGTTTTGTTTTACAGCCTCAAGACTCTTGTAGGGAAACGGAGCTTCGGCTAGAGCAGCCGTGTTCTCGCAGCTCCCTGCGGCCCGACTCGCCACGCTAGTCCCTGCAAATCTGTCCTGCTAATTTGAACCAGCACTTTCCATGCACATAGTCAGCAGTGAGCCAGCCCTTGGCCTTCTAAGCTCAGCTTTTATTTCATAAACGTTTGTGATTTTGGTTTTTCTCTCTCTGAAAACCAAGGGAATGCTCAGGGATTTTCTTCATGTGGTTCCTGGCTCTCTTTGCCCCGTAGCAGAGGCGCGCTCAGCTCACCAGCTTGTCCCCAAGGAATTTCTGCACACACTAGTTTCCATGGCACTGCTGTTCGGCATTGCTTTATCGCTTCAACTTCCAGGCCTTTGAAATGCAAAGGGACAGCAGCTTTCGGCACTCCTCCTCCTCCAGGCAGCTCCCCGTCACAGCCCTTGGGAGTTAAGTATTCAGATTGTCTCCATGGTCTTGGAAGACATTTTCTGGGGGCTTTGTGAAAGGCCCTCTTGCAGCAAAAGGGATTGCAGCGTAGCCAATCTGTTGTACAACTAACTGCAAATGCCTTATTAAAAAGAAAAATAAAAATATCTCATTTTGGAAAAATCCCATCTAGCAGCACCACAACCATGGGTCGTGTGGCTTTGGTGACTAAGTATTTATTTTTTCCTGTAAATCAGGAAACCCTTGCTTTTCTTGACTGTAATTTGTGCTGGGTTTGATTTTCATTCCTCCTTTTCAAACCCCTTTGCCCATTTTTCTGTTCTCATTTCCAGGCACGAGTTTGACTCCGAGCAGATTCCTGACCTGACAAAGGATATTTACATCCAGGACATTCACTGCGTGGGCTCCCTCTGCAAGCTGTACTTCCGCGAACTCCCGAACCCTCTGCTGACCTATCAACTCTACGAGAAGTTCTCAGTAAGTACAAGGCACTGCCTTTCGCTTTCCTCTTCAGCGTGACTTCATCTGCACAGGTTGACACGAGGAATACTGAAAAGCATCCAGCAACACGCTGAACTTGTCTTCCACACGCATTTCTTTGTCTTGCTTCTGCTTAAGTTGAGGTTTTTAGAGAGATCAGAAGTGCGTAGCTCCAAAATTATGAGCCTGACACCAATCCGGTGTCAGGACGCCACATTCCCACTGCTGGGAGGCTGCCCAGAGAGGTGGTGGAGTCGCCTTCTCTGGAGAGATTCCAAACCGGCCTGGACGTGATGCTGTCCAACCTGCTCCAGGTGACCCTTTTCTGGCAGGTCGGTTGGACCAGATGATCTCCAGAGGTCCCTTGAACCCCTGTGATTCTGGAGCATCCCACCATTTCAAAAGTGCAGTGGCACCCCAGATTTGAGGTCTCTTTTCTGCGTCCCCTTTAGGTTTACTTGCAGGTGCCATTGTCCCCCATGCCACACCTTATTGATTCCACATTTAGGGACCCAGTAGAAGGTTCTGGGGACACCAGCAATGCTTTGCAAGAATGCCCCTGTCGTTCGCCATTCCCCAATGATGACGTCTAGATCAGGAGGAGGATTAGAGGCAGCCAGTGCTACTTGGAGCTGAACACCCTCTGCAAGGAATTGCTCTGTACAATTAAGCTACAAAGAAGTGGCCCAGATCAGGATTTACTTGGCCTTTCTCACATTATCTGTGTGTCCGTCTGTCCCCAAGAGACGGACGCATCTCTCAAGGTAGAGAAGAGCAACAAAATGCGCCGCGCTACTGAAGAACAGTACATCGGCCACGTGGTCCAAGATGTAGTGGCAGGTATCTAGTCTTATTTGCAGCTCAATCCCTTCCTGCCTCGTTCCAGGACGCTGTTTCTGCTGCCACAGATGAAGAACGGTTGGTGAAAATCCATGATGTCATCCAGCAGCTGCCCCCTCCTCACTACAGGTTAGTGAGGCCTTTCCTCTGGTATTTTATTATTGCCAGCGTTTCAGGAGTGAAATGATGCAATTCCAGTTTTTCCCTCTCAAGATAGCTGCACTCTGCCTTTGGATAGTAAAATGGTTTATGGCTATATAAAGTTGATTTATATTTTAATTAGCTCATTACCAGAAAAAAAACACTAAATACTCTGCATGGTCTTATTTGACATCCTTGGAAACTACATAGAGGAGGTAAATATAAGCTTGTTATGGCAGAAGTGGCTGATATCACCAAGGAAATAATTTTATTGTTGGAGAGGGAAGGGGGGGGTCACAATACCAGCTCTAAGAATCACAATTTTAAACAGTGAAATGTAGCCAAAAAAATTGGTTCAGGCCTTCAGTTTAATTTGCTCAAGTGCATTTTGTCTCCAAGTAAGCCCCCCACCCATATAGTAACTAGTAAATTATAACAGTGCTCTAGTAGCATAATTAATTATAATATGGTGTTTTAAAATGACCAACTATTTAGAAGAATATAATCAAAAATTAGTATTAATAACTAATTTGTGATATATGGTAATGAGTCTCAACTAAGTATCATGACAGTCGTCAAATTATGGCAGAGTATGGTAAAAAGGCATCAGAGAAAAAAGTATGGTGAAGGGTATTTAAATAAATATGTATATAATATAAGTAGTAGTGTATATAAGTAGTAATGTATATAATATAAGTAGTTATATAAATATAATGTAATATAAGTAATCTTCAATGTATTGTAATTGGTATAAATAGCTAATTACAAGGCATGTTGAACGTTATTTAAATGCCAATAACTATTATAATACTTCATAGTAATCAGCACTTGGCGTAGCAGTTTATGGTCATTGGGTAGCCACTCGTGTTGCCCGTAGATGTTCTTCGGCTATTGCTATCTAATTATGATACTTTATTATAATGGTCAATTGGCGTATTAATTTATTACTGTAATGTACATTAATTTGCACAATCAGTTATGATCCTGTACCCTGAGTGGTAGAGATGGCCAGTTGTAACCCTGGATATTGATAACTAGTTATAGTAATTTGTGCTAATAAATATTTAATGTCTAATTATTGTAATGTATGGTGATTAGCTGGACAATTGCAATACCTGACTAGTACAAATAACTAATTATAATATATTATTTGAATATCAATAACTTATTATATGGTCATTAGTCAACTAATTATAATGGTTAACAAATGTGTTATAAGCTATAAATGTGTGCTACTTGATATTTAAATAATTTAATAATAATTTAAATGGTAATATTTTATTTATGTTAATTAAGGGGGCAGGGCCTTGCAGAGGACCTTTTCAAAAATAAACTATATCTCCTCTGTCAAATTTTCTCTGGTGCATTCCACCATTTCCCTAAAATGACTCTTAGTTTATGGGGTGAACAAACTTGTTTAACTTAGAGAGAGGGTGATGCCGGTGTGTGCCGTAGTCTTGGAGCAGAGAGGGGTGGGAGGGATACCTGGATGCAAAATGCTGCACCTCAGCTTTGCTTGAAAAAGGAAAACACCACTTTTTATTTTTCTGCTACTCTGATGAGAAGTTGGGTGCAGGTCAGCAGCTTTGGCGGTGCAGGGTGCTGGAGATGGCGGCTTTGGTCCAGGCAGAAACACACATCTTCACGTCAGGCCTTGTCCATTGGTGGAATTTTGAGCCCCAAAGTCCCCCATCACCCCCCCTCAGAAAAGGGTACGCAGCGAGACAGACACAAGCCCGTTCTGCTGCCAAGCAACAGCACGGAGGAGGATGTATCAGCATTTTCATTATCACCTTGAGCTCTCTCCTCCTCAGGGGTGGTAGCAGTAGTGTTTAATATAAAAAAAAAAAAAGCTTTATTGTTTTTTAATGTGAACAGAAGCCTCTGAAATTTAACCTTGTGTCTGCCTTATTACATATACGAAACCTGCAGCCGGTAATTTCCTAAGTAGAACTCAGATACAATTTGCTGGTTTTTAATATCCTGGGGTGTGTAAACAAATACTCCCCACCGTACCAAGATGAACATTCAGCATCCTCCCCCACCCCAGCCAGTGGGGGGGGGTGGGTATTTCTGTTGCGCAGTGTTACAGTAAAGCAGGCAAGTGATGGATTTCCAGGGTGCTCCGCTTCTAGATCCTGCTGTGCTGAGAGCACCAAGATATTCCCGTCCACCTCAGCGTTTGCTGGGTCCAGCCCTCTGCTGAGAGCAGGTGCTTTGGCCGTCCTGTCATCGAGCCTGCGCATATCAGGAGAGACTCCCCTCACCCCACCCCGGTGTAATTATTCTCTAAAGACAACTTTGCCATCAGTTTTAGGGTACATAGTTCAACTGTTTCTTTTCTCTGAGCTGTCAAACCAAAAGAAAATAATGAAGTGGAGTTTGTTTTGTAAATTGCAGCATGGCTTTGCTCATTGGTGCTGAACATTTGCCTATCTCCTGTTTTCCAGGACACTGGAGTTCCTAATGAGACACTTAGCTCGTCTAGCTGATTACTGCTCCATCACAAATATGCACACTAAGAACTTAGCCATCGTCTGGGCTCCAAACCTCCTAAGGTACTATTTTTTTTTTCCTATTTTGATACAAGATAATTTTTTTATATTTATAAAAAACAGATAATACCTTTCTCCATAAAACGCTCAGCAGTTGAGAAAGAGAGATCTTCCTTTCTTCTGTCCAATGTGCTCTTCTCCTCCTGGAAAATTTCTAAAGGAAGTCATTCTAAGCAGGGACTTGAGACCAGCTGGCAAGCTCCTGCACTGGGGGTGTAAAATAGCCCCCACTTTAGCAGTGGGAGCACCCCAGTGTTATTATGTCTCCCCGCAATGCGGTTCCACTGACTGCAGTTCGGTAGTGGCAAGGAAGGATTGATTCCCCCCCACCCCTCTCCTGGTTAGATGAGACTAGTGTGTCCTTGATCATCCAGGAAAATTTGTTCAGTTGCATCACTAATTTCCCATTGCATAAGTCTCTATAGAGTCTAATTTGACAGCTTTTGGCTGCAAAAATTCAGACTTATGGAAATGATCTTGGATAAATCTGTCACCTAAAATTTGTTTTCTATGTGCGTAATAGGGTAGTTTAAAAGTCAATTATGTAATTTTAAATTTCTGCTTTAAAAAAGAAAAAAAAAAAGTCACCCTGGCCTCTATTGTATTGATTTCTGGACCGCTTTTGTTACCAACCTGAGAAACGCGAGTCATAGATTCCCCTGTGTGCAGTTAATGAGGGTAAGCTCTTTTCTCCTTTCTGGCAATTCACCCACGAGCAGTCAAATGATCTCTTGTCTGAGTTTGCTTTTGTGAATATTGGGGCACTTGCTGAGCAGGGGCGGTTGGAGACATTCCTGCTACAGGGAAAAATCACATAGAAGGCCACAGTGAGTTTTGTACAATGACACTGCATTAAGCTGCTGCCGTTCACACTACCGGGAAATAAGTTAACAAAAAGCTCCCCACTTTGTCTACGCAGTTCATTTACCTCGATCCCAACCTGCCACACATTCCTTTTCTTTCTAGACCCAGAGCTCCTCTTGCTGTTTTAGTATGACTTGAACCTGAACCCATAATCTGGATGCAAATCACTAGTCAGTGTGATCATTTGTGTAATGCTTTGATGAGATTTAATCTCTTAACTGCCCCTAAAGTCTCCTCTGCCTGAGCAACCAGGCACAATAGCTCCGCACATGCCAAAGCCTTACCCAACAGGAGCGCATCTTCCCAGGTTCTTCTGGCTGTTCACATTTCATTTGATCTTCTTTTTCTTCAGATCAAAGCAGATAGAGTCTGCCTGCTTCAGCGGAACAGCTGCCTTCATGGAGGTGCGAATCCAGTCGGTCGTTGTGGAATTCATCTTGAACCACGTGGATGTCCTCTTCAGTTCCAAACTCAGCTCGGTCATACGAGATGGAGCAGGTACGTGTCTTCCTCCACTGGCTTTACCTTGATCAAAAAAGGTAGCAGACACTTAATGGGTATCTGAGCCTCCCTGGGACATTTAAAAATATGTTTTTACTGTAACTTGGAGGACAGATCTCTCCGGGGTTATGATGTTAGAACCTGTCAACTATAGCCTGGTTTTAGAACTTGCTATCAGTACCTTTCTTAGAAGCGAAGGACGCTCTGCAGAAGTGCACATTTTAACGTTTGGCTGCTACTTTTATGTCCTAGCACTGAGAAATTGTAAGGCATCTCTTAAATCTTTGCCCCCACAGCTTCCCCCCCCTTCTTTTCATAAAGCCATCATCATCATCGTCAGTGCTCCTGCATGCTTATCCATTTGAGCCATCTTGCAGCACACCACCATGCATGATCCGTCTACCCTTACCAGCACCTTACAACATAAATAGAAATGAACTGATTTAAAGAAAGCTCTCTGTACTCAGTAATGTTGACACTAAGAAACCTAGTCTTCCTCTTAACAGGGAATATTTTGACATGTGCTATCCTGGTTATTTCTTCTGCGTAGCCTGTGTGGGTTAATTAGCAGGGCTGTCCAGCCACATGGCTCAGTCTGCATTGGCCCTCTTCTGCTCGTGTTGGCGATTGTGGCTCTAGGATGAGGAATGAACTGTGACACATTTGTGCCCAAACCTGGAGCACTTGGAACATCGTTCAGCTTTGGAACCCACACATTCCCTTGAGTAACTACTGAGCCCATAAGTGTACCTGTTCCATTGAAAACGAGCAGAGTTGCACCAGTAAGAAAGTTTATTTTAGATCCACAAAGGTGGATGCCACAAGCTATTATTACGCCTAAGAGGCATTAAGTGTGTACCATCTGCTTTGATAACCTGCCCTTCCTATGAAATGCGTGCCGTCAGTGCAGTCACCACCACCTCCAGAGTACAGATAGCTGTTTTTCCAGTACGTTTGCTGCTCCCCACTTCTAAACAAGCCCCACCTCTACTTAGAGCAACTCTGCTATCCCAAGTCCAGCTTTTGTTCCTACTGGAAGGCAATTTTAAGTCAATAGGAGCCAGAGGTAAGCTTGGCTGAACAGTAATAGCCCACAGCAGGCTGAGCGCTGCCAGGGGAAGATAAGCATGCTAAGAGTCCGAGCCAAATGATTATCCAGGCTTAGAATGGACCACGTAAATTCGGCTAATTGTTTAATGACTTGGTCATTCACATTCAGTGTGCTTTGACACAAAACTGGCAGGCAGAAGGGTCAGGCTATTTCACAGCAGAGCAGCTAAGTGCAGGAGTCCAGTGCTACAGCAAGGCAGCATCCTCCTCAGTGCTTCCAAGAGCCTCTGGTTTTGAGCACGGCTTCTTGCCTGTACCCACCCGTAAGAGGTGGGAGTGGTATTTCCGAGCTCGCTTTAAGCCATTCCAGGTAAGGCTGGAACCAAAACTTCACCCGGGATAGCACTTACGGCTGAGACACACACACAAGACTGTGCACACTTTACACAAGGGCTGATGCTGAAGGGGTGGCAGCAGTAGGGATGGAACCAAGCAGGATGTTGATGTGATGACATCCCTTAACTCATGTGAGAATAACCACAGAAATACTTGCGGTATAAGCAAGGGCAAACAAGACAGCTGCTCTTACACCAGGCTCCTCTGCAGCAGCCGCCTCTACACTGCAAGCTGGCTTAGCAGATCCCAGCAGTGGGAGGCAACATCAGCTACTTCTATAAAAACATAGATGTTCAGCTCCAGAAACAAGCACAAGCTGTAAAAAGGCCAAGGGCGAGACACACAACTAATTCTGTTTACTGTGTCCATTAGTTTGTAGCATCTTTAGTCACACATAGCATTTCCTGTTGCACCGAGAGGTGGAACCTGGGAATGACTGAAACCAAGCTTTGTAAGATGAAAAGCCATCACTTCCTTTACAGACTTGTGCATACAGATGAAGCTTAAGTAACATATTTCAATGAAGGTTTCAACCTACCTGCTTCCCTCTCTCTTTTTTTTTTTTCCTTTTTAAAATAAACTAAGCTGCTCTCATAATTGAGAAAGTTTTTCATCATAAACATACCTCTGACAAAACGGTTACTTAATCCCAGCCACTGGAAGATGTGTTCAAAGATTTAGAAAAACGCAGCACCTCCCTAGACACAGACCCAGAGCTTTGGTCTCTCTACTACTGTTCCTGATTCTCCCTCTTGCCTGTGGTTTTCCCTTGCAGGGCACAGTTCGTTATCACGGCCCAAGTCTCTGTTGGTGTCCTCTCCTTCCACAAAGCTGCTCACACTGGAGGAGGCACAGGCACGGACGCAAGCCCAGATCAACTCTCCCATCGTGGCAGACAGCAAGTACATAGAAGTGGGAGAAGGCCCTGCGGCTTTACAGGGGAAATTCCACACGGTCATAGACTTCCCATCCGAAAGGTAGAGACGAGTTTCCTTTCCAGCATGTGTCATAACTGGGGGGGGTTTTGATTACAGCAAAAGCTTGCTGATATTGGCTTACACTGGTCATACGTAAAGTATTGTAGCCAGTTTTCCACCTGCTTTGGACTCTCTGAGGATTCGGCTTACACCAATTGTCTGGTGGACTTAGTTTAGCCCTGCGACTTCTGTGCCACTCCCTCCTTTTTAGCAGAGTTATCATTAAATGTATAGAGCCATGTTGTATGTGATGCATATAGACGCCTGTACTAGTCATGCATACAGAAATGTAAACAGGGTGAACACCTGGAAACACTGGGGTTTTCCAGATTTCAGGACTAATTGCCTGTAACAAATCCAGGTTCCCCTCGAAGTAGAGCAGTTGGATAGACTTGATGACAGCAGAAATTAAATATGGCAGTGGGAGGAGGGGAGTGTGATTTTACAGCATGAGCGAGAGATGCTTTTGAGTACCTTTTATGGCTGCACAGTTCCTCAGAGAACTGGTGCATCTGCCAGATAAATAAAACCCATCCCTTAGCTGCTGTACTGTACAAGTATGGAGCCTTTGCTCACCTGCATTGCACCCGCTTTGCATAGGTTGGTAGAATTTACCCAGCAAGACTTGAGGGCTGCGCTATAAGAATAAAAACATCCTTAGCTATTTAAAAGAGACCGAGTTTCCAAGGTTTGTTTCAGCAGAAATCAGATAGCGCTAATAACAAACAACCAGTAGCAGGAACTAGATGCAGCTTCCCCCTCCAACAACTTGCTCTATTTTCTCACTCCAGAAAAAGACCGCCCAGCAAGATGAAGAAATCACCAGTTGGCAGTTGGCGTTCCTTCTTCAACCTAGGAAAATCATCATCTGTGTCCAAACGCAAACTACAGCGCAATCCCAGTGAGCCCTCAGAAATGAAAGCCATAGCCCTGGCAGGTAAGGATACAAATCCAGCTTCCAAAAAGCCGGGTTTCCTGCACGGCAGAATTCATGTTTCCAGTGTGCTTCTATCTCCTTCTAGCGTTCATGCCATGCATTAACAACTTCAGTTAACTGCTGTCTTTCCTAAATGGATCTCACATTTAACTCAAGAGCCCAACCTGCTAAAGCACACACCTCTCATGCTTTTCACCCATATTTTTGAAAGACAGTATCTGGGCACTGCTGTAAGTCTCCGAATAATTCCTCCTGATGCTCTTTTTATAAAATAAGAATACGGTTCTGGCTCCCTTTGCTGCTCTCAAAAGACAATTAAACTAGGTAGAGGCACTTTTCCACAAACACGGTCACCCTGAAAGCTACACCAGTGTAACTAGAGAAGGCATCCAACAACCTTTGTAGCCACATCCAGTGTATGTAGAGTCTGAATTCTCAGCCCTTTCCATATATAGTTTACTGTCTCTTTCCTAATTTAAAAATACCAACAACATTGTTTTGCAGTAAAACACACCACAAATCCCTAAGCATGGGCCAGTGGGGACTTTTATCCTGTCTTCTCCCTGGTGCCATTTTCAAATTATAACCCTCAGTCTTCTCCAGTATAATAATCACATTATACGAGTGTCCTTTAAGACCGTCTCCTTGGAGCACTGAAGTTGTACTTGCGCACATAAAACAAGCTGCGTAAGTGTGACTTTCTTCCCCATTTTTAAGGGGTTTTGTTTGCTGGCAGGACCAAACCAATTATCACAGGTACATCCAGACAGAGTCTGGAGCAGCATGACGTGGGGAGTTGTTTCCCAACCCGTCATCTGCAGCAGTTACCGTTGTGGCAGGTTACTTTCCCCCAGTCTGTAAAACGAGTATCAAAAATTGATTCACTCTCTTGTCATTGCCTCTTGCCCAGCAGTATGGAGCCATTGATTGAACGGGACCTCTGCAGGCCTGGCTCCCCTGCAAAACAGGACCCCATCTGTCTCAGACAGCAAAGCATAGTAACAGTGGAACAGGATAAAGGTTTTCTTTAAGGGTTTTGGAGTAAAAACAAAACCAAAAAAAACCCTCAACGCCAAAGTAAAAAAAGCCCAACTGTTACTCTCAGGACAGCGGTACTGTTGCTAGAAACCCCTTTGCTTTTTCCTGCCACCGTTCCATAGCCAAATGTAAACTGCTTTTATAATCCAGCTTCTCACTGTCTTGGTTGCGTTTCCTTAGGTGGACGAGGAGACAGCGGGACTCTTCGCTCAGCTAAAAGCGAAGAATCACTTACCTCTCTGCACGCTGTTGATGGTAAGACAAAATTGTACCTGCACTTTTAACGTGTGTGGATTAAAAAAGGCGGTTTCACATTACTGACTGCAGATATTCAACAGAGCTCATTTTCCACCCCTCCAGTAAAAGCTGGGCTTGCTAATTAATGAAGCGGCTTACCGCTGCCCAACGCAGATGGGCATCACAGAGAAGTGCTCTTCAGGTCTTTGTTTTCCTTCTAAGGTAAAAAAGCAAACCTCTTGCTGTTGTATAGCCGGCACCCCTTACATCCATTCCTTGCCATCCTCCCTTTCTATTTTAAGGTGGAAAAGACGGCATCGGGAAGAAAAATGCTTTCTGAGAAAGCCTTAGGTCTACAGCACACTTAAACTCGTTTTGCTTTTGCACGCAGCTTAGTTTCAGACTAGATCGGACCCAACAACTACTGTAGAAGAGTTTGAGCAAGCCTAATTAACAGTTACTGCTAACTACATTACTTTTGTGTTTAGAGTTCACCAGGTGAGCATCTTGCACACCGCCTTAAGACTACTTTAAAAGCAAGACCAAACCATCACCTCCTGGACAGTGAGATTATGACACTAATCCATACGTATCTACTCCTTCATAGGTGAATCTAAACTGTTTCGGCCCAGAAGACCTAGGTCCAGTAGTGACGCGCTGTCTGCTTCCTTCAATGGAGAGCTCTTGGGAAACATGAATCGCTGCAATTCTTACGACAACCTTCCCCACGATGACAGTGATGGGGACGAGGGGCTCATCCACGTTCCTGCCCTGATTTCTCCTCGATCTGCCGAAGATGTCGACCTGAGCCCACCGGATATTGGAGTCGCTAGCCTGGATTTTGACCCAATGTCTTTTCAGTGCAGCCCGCCCCAAGCAGAGTCCGAGTGCCTGGAGAGCAGCACCTCCCTGCTGGAGTCAGTTGGCATAAATAAGGAGAAGCCAAGCCTACTCAAGAAGGATTTAGAATCAGGCAGCCAGTCCCAGACACCAGGCAGTGCCACGAGCTCTGAGCCAGTCTCCCCTTTCCAAGAGAAGATGAGTCCCTTCTTTACTCTGGACCTGAGCCCAACCGAAGAGAAGGCCTGCAAACCCCATGCCTTCTCACCCAAGATGGGGCGAAAGCCCATCAAATCTCCACCGCTGACTACAGCGGAACCTGTCTCCTTCGCACTGCCCAGCCGCATGTCAGAAGCGATGGGAGGAGCGCCCATCACATCCAGAAACTCCTCTGCTTCCAGCTGGAGCAGAGGGATTGGCATCACTGATACCACAAACAGGTCCCCAACCCAGATGTCCTTGCCCCTGAAAAACAGTGAAACAGGAGCAGGGGAAGGAGCCCACCAAGAGCTACAGCATGCCCCGCTAGTGGCTGCTGGCAAGCCAGAGTTGCCAGAAGAAGGGGAGAGACCAATGTCAAGCAGTCAGAATAAGACTGTACCCACTGGACACACACAGCCAGGTACAGTGCATTTTCCTCCATTCTTTCTTTAAGTTCCAAAGGGGACCTGCTCTCAAAGTCGTCCTCCTCTGCGTGCCTTTAGGAGAGGGGATTGCCCGTCAGTTCTGATCACGAGTGTCTTGCAGGGCTGTGCAGATCAGTAAGGTCTTAACCTCTGCCTTCTCCCTACATCACACAAGTCGCAGATAATTTTCCATAATACTTTGTATACCGCTTTTCCCCGCCCTCCCCCATCCTGTCATACATGAAAATCTATAGCATGTCCTTCTAAATCATTTCAGCCAATAGACCATCTAAGACTTTTCTTTTTTAAATTAAAAATCTGCCAACACTCGAAGAAGGGACCTTTTCACCTAAAACCTTATGATCAAAATTGTGTAAGGGTATCTCATTCTCTGCTACCTACTTCCTACCTCTCTAGAAATGCAAGAGGAAGCCTTTAGACAATCTCTTGTGTTTTTTCCTTTTTGTGATGATCTGCTGTGCTATTGAGCAGCATTTGCCTGTGAGACAAGATACAGTGTTTCACATCAGAAGGAATTGCCACTGTGAAAGTGTGGAAAGCATCTATTTTTTTATAACAGTCGTCATTAAGGTTAGGTCACTCTCCTTATTGGGTAACATAAAGTCACTCTCTCTCTCAATTTTCCCCCCATTAGGAGCAGTTGCCCTCGACTCCCCCCAGGATCCTGTTCCCGTCAGTTCTGTGTCTCTTATCCCTCCTCCTCCTCCGAAAAATGCAGCGCGCATGCTAGCCCTAGCGTTAGCCGAGTCCGCACAGCAAGCATCCGCTCAGTCTCAGAAAAGGCCAGGAGATGCTCATTCTGAAAGCACAAATTACGGAGAGACGGAAGCTGGCACAGCTCTAGAAAAGCTCCATCTCTCCGCTGGTGCTCCAGACAAGCTCCACCTGTATACCAGTCTGCCCGAGAACCGACTTCACTTCCAGACTGGTGCACCAGCAGAGCAGGATTTCCAAGGTAGCAGCACACCCGGGGAGCAGAACCACCCACCAGGTGCACCTGGAACCCAGGACCCCCCACCTCTCCACACTGGCGTGCCTGGAGACACGCCTGGTAGCAGAGATGCGGAGCAGGAGCAGTCCAGCTTCCATCCTGGTAAACCAGGGGACAAAGATCACTTTCCCTCCCATGCTGGGGACTGGGAGCACACACCCCACCGTACTCCAGGTGCACTGCCTGACTGGGAACCACCTACAACAACAGACCTGGCTGTAGATAAGCCCCACCTCCGCACATGCATGTCTGGGGACAAGCACCATGTTCCTATCTGCACAGCTGATGACAAACTTCAGTCTCCTCCTGTCCTAACTGCCGGGGAGAAAAGCACCCCGCCTTCAATGCCGTACCTAACAACCATCCAGACAGCAGCAGCTGAGCCTAACCGCGGGCCAGCGGGTCCAGCCACAGCTCAGGCAGACGTCACCGTTACAGCTGCACAGCGCACGCTCACAACCGGCCAGCCTGCCCCGTCGCCGAGGCAAGATCACCAGTCAGCAATGGGACAAGTGCCAGCGGGCTCCGCAAAAGCATCCAGCGGTTCCAATCAGGTATGTGGATGTGCCCCCCCCGAGCCTTGCACCTTACTTGCAAGCACAACATCCGCGCCCAGCTAATCTGCACGTGTAAGAAGCTGAGCTCTGGGAGACTCGGTCCAAATCCAAATGGCAAGGGGCAGGGGATTCCCGGGTTACTGGCAATCACGTGTGTATGACACAGACACAGCCTTACATGAAACCAGCACAGAATTTCCTAAGGCAACATCCCAATATACCTGCTGTGCTTGGTTTTAAGGAAAAGAAGTATCCGCTGGGTTGGCTGATGCAGGGAATGCTAGTTTAGAAGTGCTCAGACAAGGAGGAATTTTTGCATCCTCCCTTCACTGAGGCTGACAATGTCCTCTTCCAACATCCTCTTTAATGAAGCAGGTCAGATTCCTGGTGCGAGTTAGACATGGAATCGTTCAATCAGAAACCCAAACTACCTGCTGCCCGTGAAGCGTGCTCGCCTGCAGCCTGTCTTAAACACCATAGCCACATGTAAGGAAGGGATTTCTGCTGTGTTACACTAGTCGATCTGCTCAGCAGGGCCTGAGGAGTTTAAATCCAGGTACATTTTTGTTAAGACAAGTACATTTATAAGCAGACCACCTGACAAAACACTGTGGCAACTGTGTAAAAGTTCTTACCTGTTGCCATAAAAAGAGACAGCCACCTCCTCCCCTTTCTTCAGTTTGACATTTGCAGAGAGCGCCCTCACAGGCCCCTCGGCTGCCATTTGTGACGGGTCCCAAAATCTCCCAGAGGCACCACGCTGCCCTTGCTGTGGAAGGGAACCTACATGTATCCTCTTCTACAGCAAACAGAAACCAGGCACAGATAAAACTCACATTGAACTAATCCATACAAGCGTCCGTTGTATTTTAACTGCAGATTTGGGGGTGGGAAGATGCTTGCGCCTCTAACTTCTACTGGTTTCTTCCCTATAGGTATGGGGCACAACTGCACCTGAAAAGCCACCTGAGCCCACGCCTGGTTTTGTCCCAGAAAGCAGTTCCACCACCCGCTGCTCCTCTTCTGTGCCCACGGGCCACCAGAGCCATTTGGAAAAGCCTCGGGAGACTACAAGGGCTCCCCCACTGCACCTGCGGTCCGAGTCCGTCCCCACTCACTCCTCCTACAGCTTTACACCCCCTGTCCCGCCTGTGAGAACGCTGGAGAGCAAAATTGCTGCCGCCATGCACTCGAACAACACGGATGCCATCAACAACTCCAATTATCACGCCTTCCTCTCTTCCTCCATGCTGGCCTCCTCTGTGGAGGAAGCCCTGCTGCCGCCACCACCCCCACCCCCACCCAAGCACGCTTCCCTGCAGTCCGTGTACGTGCCGCATCCCAAGCCGGAGAGCATCCCCGAGCCCTCTGGGCCAGAGAGCTACCTGCACCACAAGCCGGCTTCCATCCATCAGTACAGGCCCGAGAGCGTTCCTCCTCACATCTCCTACCACAGCAAGCCTGAGCAGCACCAAGCCTACCCTCCTCGGTCAGAGACACCCACTTCTGCGGGCACCCGCTACAACACCTACACAAACCAAGGGAAGAGCACCTCGGCTCTGCACTCCAAGCCTCGCAGCCGGACAGAGTTTGTGTCCTCCGTGAGCCCAACGGGCCTGCGTAACGCCAGCTACGCCGAGGATGCTCCACCCTACCCCACGATCCGCAGGGTTCAGTCACTGCACGTCCCCACCCCTGCTGCCACCGCTATCCGCTCCGTCCCCATTTCACGGACCGAGGTACCTCCGGACGACGAGCCGGTATACTGCCCGCGGCCCCTCTATCAGTACAAGCCATATCAGCCCCACTCCGACTACCACGTCACGCAGCTGCAGCCTTACTTTGAGAACGGGCGGGTACATTACCGGTACAGTCCTTATTCCAGCTCTTCCGGATCCTCTTATTACACCACTGCTGATGGGAGCTTTTACGACCTGGACCCCTACAGCACGGTGCGGGTCAGGCCTTTCCACCCCCTGCCCAGCCGAGACTTTGCGTCGTACGCCTCCCGGCTGCAAAGCAAAGGCCTGTACCGCTATCCCAGCTTGTCCGCCTACCCTCGGGGCGGCCTCATCGGCCACCTGGCAGGCAAAGAGCACAGCTTCATCAGCAGAGATGTGCCTCCTGCCCCGGACATCAAGCACATGTACATGTCATGGGACCTGGAGGACATGGAGAAGTACCGCATGCAGTCTATTCGCCGAGAGAGCCGCACGCGCCAGAAAGCGAAAGGGCCAGTGATGTCCCAGTATGATAACGTGGCCCCACTGCTGCCGGAGGAACTGGGAGGACTGGATGTGATTCACTTGCGCAGCAAATCAGATCCTGGGAAAACTGGCCTCCTCACCGTGGCAGAAGGGAAGGAGGGGAGGTACCCGGCCAAGGCAGCTACGCCCGAGGGGGAGGAGCGTTACTACATGCAGCACCCTGAGCCAGAGCCGGACAGAGCCCACTACCACGGAGCCTATGGGAACGGGCAGTCGGAGAAGCCGTCCCTTCCCCAGAAGCAGAGCAGCATCCGCAGCAGGAAGCTGCACGAGCCGGGCTGCAGCACAAACGAACACAGGACGCACTTGCAGCAGGAAGCAAGCCATAGGCAGCCTTCCGAATCCAAAAACGGGCCCCCTTATCCCGACTACAGGCCCAAAGGTGGCCCGGAACCCTCCGAGCCCATCAGTTACCAGCACTCGGGCGGGAAGTACATCCCGGCGAACCAGGAGACCCTGAGACTGAACCACAAGGAGGTGAGGTTGGCAGAGGACAGGCCAGATTTGGAGAGGTCTCGAGCCAGGCCGACCGCATCCATGGAGAAACACTCCAGAGACTGCTATAAAGAAGAGGAACACGCTGCTTCTCCCATGGCACCACCGCCCAAGCCCGAACGGAGCCACAGCCTCAGAATGCAGCACCCCGAACCCATGGAGAGGGACTCTGCCCTCCTCTATCCATACCAAACCCTTGGGAAACGCCAAAGCACTATGACTGTGGTGTCCCAGTACGATAATTTGGAGGATTACCATACCATGCCTCAGCACCAAAGAGGGGGCTATGTTGGAGGAGGGGGGTTCGTGCCCCCCAGTTTTACCCACGTGCACAGTAGAACTTATGCCACGGCCCTCGGCCAGGGAGCTTTCCTCCCGACGGAGCTGTGTTTGCAGAGGCCTGAAACAGAGGTCCACGTTGAGTGAGCTGGTGTGGGGGGGAAGGAGGGATAGAGTCTAAGCAGCCTCTGCTGGACAGTGGACTGTTTTATTTTTTCAGTGACGGAAAAAAATACCCCGACCCTGCCCTGATGAGCAAAGCAAACCCACCTCCAGCCCCACCCCTCCCAGCCCACCACTCACTGTTTTTATGTAGTAGAAATACAGCTTTTTCGTGTAGTTTTGAGACAACTGGAACGATAGGGCAGGCTGTCGGCACACAGATGTTGCCAGAGAGGCCGGGCAGAGCTGAAAGAGATGCTGTTGGGGCAGGGAGGGAAGGAAAAGAAGTTTTTCCTTCCCCAGGTTTGACATTGGCAGTTCCCACCGCTTCCCACCCCCCTCCACGCCTCCATGGTCCTGTGCATGCGGCTGTTCCCCCCGTGTGCCCCCTCTGCAGTAAGTCGCCCTTCCCATTGCTAGCTTCCAAGAAAGGTCTCCAAAGCCTTGGAAGATCCGCTGTTCTGCCCCCTCAGAGGTTACGCAGCAAGAGTGGGATAAAAGCTAAGCGGGGGGGGGAAAGACTTCCTAAGTATTTTCTTCTTGCTAAATGCCGAGGGCCTGCCTCTCCCTTGAAAATTACTGCTTAGGCATAGTGGATCCACTTCAGTCGCTTTGAAGTGGGTGAGAGCCTGTTTTGACTTCAAGCCTGTGGAATAGGCTCTGAAGCAAGTTCAAAATACAACGCGCTTTTTCAATTGCTTGCTTAACAAGCTGCTTCTGCCTACAAGAAATCAAATTACTTTAAATTTCTCTATTGTACGCAGTGGCCAGCTGTGGAAGCCAAGTAGGGCAGGTTTGCATTTCTCATACCAAAAGAAAAAAGCCACAAAAATACACCAAACCATACACACACAGTTGGGAACAGCACACCCATTTCATGCCAATTCCTCTTTACCGCTAGAGTATCTACAGTCCAGACGATTTAATACCATGTTGTGGCTGGCCAGACAGTATCATCTCTCTCTTTACAAAAAAAAAAAAAAAAAAAAAAAAAAAAAAAAAAAAAAAAAAAAAAAAGAAAAAAAAAAAAAAAAAAANGAGCCCAACTTACCGGCTGGGAATGACCGTGTAAGTGCCGAGTTATCTGCATGACCAGCTATTTGCCCTGGGCCAGATCCTGCAGCTCTTAGATCAGGGAATGCTCCTATTGACCTAAAACTGAAGGTCTACAGGACACAGCTTTCGGTAACCTTTAAGTTCTGCGTTGGCAAGGGGATCCCTGTGAAGCTGTGGCACACGCGGAATAGTTACGTGCTGTCTGTGAAATAGTATTGCCTCCCGTATCGCAAGCGTAGCTCATACCAGTATTCAGTTAGCCGTAGGGACAGAAGGCCAGTGCACTCTCTGTAATACGCTAATTGCGTTGTCCTAGGTATTTAAAAGCTTTCCATATTGTGAAAGAAGCCAGGCCGCATCTCACGTGCGGCCTCTCGGACTTCCCAGGACTCACCTCAACCCCACCTTATCAATAAAGCACATCCATTTCCTTAGACAGGGCTTGCAAGCAATACTTGAGATTTAGGAGTTTTTAAAATGTTCACAGAGAAATTCCAAGGCCATTCCTGTTCCGTGTGGTTGAAGAACTTCTCTACCCGTTTTGAATCTCTAATGTTTTATTAAAAACCTGGAGGTCCTGCAGTTAGCACACAGCTGTGAAAGTTAAAGGGAACTTAGATGGGTTTTTGAACAAAAGTTTCATGGCTATTTTGGGGCTTTTAAATCCTAAGGAAAACCTGCTTCTAGTAGCTAACTAGTCTATAGCTGTTTGCTTCTTTTAATCTTGTAGCCTTGTCTGGGGCTGTTTCAGTAACGCTACCTTACGGTCCTCTTTTATTGTGCAATGCTGTTGTTTTAAGCATTTTGTTTAGAAGAGTGTTCTTACGTGTTCTAGAAATAAATCTGGCAGTCAGAAAAAAAAAAAAGCAGCACTGTGATCCGGGTTACCGCAATCACCTTGTGAGTAACGACCAGGTAGAGGGGTTGGGGTTTCTTTGTGAGGGAATGCTTTTTGTAATGTTTTCTTTTAAGGAAAACTAATAAAACTACACAGAAAGGGGCCGTTAGGTGAGCCGCGGTGCAGGCCGCTCTGCCTCCATTGCTAGCTAACTCCCTAGGAAGGGCTGACCGCTCCAGATTCCTGGGTGCAGGCTCGCCAAAGGGAGCCCAGTTTAAGCGTGTGCTCTCTCAACAGAGACGTGTATCGCGTGAGAACTAGTACCAGTCCTCAACAGTTGTAGCACAGTCTCCCCACAGCTGCCAGTTACCTGCCGAGGTCTCCAGTCGAAGCAGGGACAGTGCGTTTGGTTCAGGCTATTTGGGATTCAGGTAATGAGAGCTGTAGGTCAAACCTCGCTCTCCACGAAAGCCTTAACTCCCCACTCCTGCCCCCCGCAGCAACTCTCCCCACCTCTGTTTTGGCCTTACGTTAACCAGGACTATCCTACTACGAGGGGGCTGCACCCAGCTCCTGCTAATTGTAAATGCCTCTCTGGATTTTCCTGCTCAAAGCCACTGTCTCCCTCTAGAGATCAAGTGCCATCCCTGGACAACTTCACTTCCCTCTAGTCTTGCCCTCGTTTTGCCCGAGCCCGGCCTCTTCAGCTCACCGCGTTGTATGAAGTGCCAGGTGCGAAGCACCCTCTCATCCCCTGGGAGACAAAAGCTTTCAGCACCTTTCAGAAAGAGCTTCTAGAAGCGCACCCCTGTACACCTCGATGGCTGCTACAAACGGCCTTCCCCTCGAGAACCAGGAGGTCTCCATTAAAAACAGACACACAGCAGAAAACTTCATAGCCAGCGTCCCCCCATCCCTCTGCACACAGCGCGTACCTCGAGGGCTGGAAGCTCTCAGAACCCAAACTATACCCGTGTTAAGCCACAAGTACAAGAAATAAAGAGCAAGGTCAAGGCACCAGCTTTCCCCAGACGATAATACAGGTGAGCACCTTTCCTCTGGTGTTGGTACTGCCCACGGCTTAGACACCTCCTGCGATTCAGCAGTCAGCCCCGCGCCCGCCCCACGCAAAGCCATATCGTGAACTATGCAGTTCTGCTCTTGCACTGTGGTTGATCTGATGGTCCTTAGAGTTTTGCATCGTCATTGAGTCATGATACAGTCCAAAAATCCGGCTATATCTTTCCAAAAATCTTAGCTGAGAGTAAAAAGGGCATTGTGCATCAGAGCGAGGGGGTTACACCCGCTGTCTAAGCAAGGTGGATGATGCAGAGGTAAGTTGGTAGTGCAGTTCTTGGCACCCTGCCAGGGAAGTGGGAGAGAGCAAGGGGACGGCAACGCGAATAGTACTCTGCTGCGAGTCCAGTTCTGCTCAGATGAAGGAATTTATTGCCTAACCTTATCTCCAGCAAGAAGAGAAGCAGCTGTGTTCTTAGGTAACTCCCTTATGCTTGCCACAAGCTACCTGCATCTTAAATTGCCACTTCCTCAGCTTTCAGCCGAGTTTCTCCCTACTGCATGCAAGAGTTAGTGTCCAATAGCGTACTCCAACTCTGTATTTCCACCTCCGCTTTGGAGTGGAATGCGCAACCCGTAGGAGACCTTCCTTGGCGAAGGGGGGGGGTGCCGATGTTAGGCGAGTAAGGAGGACCTAGTCCCTGTGAAGTCTTAAGTAAAGCATTAGTTTCTGATTTTTGAGAAGTCTTATCAGGTGAAATCTATATGCATACATGACAAAACACCCACAACTTTGTGCCTATGTCTTTCCAGAGATCCTCGTTTTATGCTCATCATTCGAAGGGGGGTCAGTAAAGGATTGCACAGTGGTAGTCAGTTGCTACACAAAACCAAAACCAACTTGAAAACATACTGTTCCTCTTTAACCCCAGAAAGGGACAGAACCTCATGTGTACTCTGCCATTCATCAGTACATTGACAGGGCATTGACTGAAGTGATGTGTTACGTGTTAAGAAATCTGGATGAGAAAATGTTTGATTTACATTAAAGGCGGCTTAGGCGTGCAGCTCTCTTCCCAGAGCCTCGCGCTGCAGCTCTCCGCTGTCGAAAGGCATGGTCTGGTGCAAACAAACAGCGCAATACCTTGGTGTGCAGAGTCTTGCCTCGTCCAGTTGGGGGGAGGGTGGGGGGAGAAAAGGGTTGTTTTGCAGTTCATTTTCCTGCTGTAGAAGACTTGATTTTTTTCTTTCCCTGAGCCGCATGAGAGAAACATCCCAGAAAGTCTTGGGTTACCTTTGGAGTTCCCTTCACTTTAATTTATATAGTGTCTTTTTTTGTGAACTGGTGTAAAATGTATATGCCGACAAGCTCATGTATTTTTATGTAAATATTTTTTGTGGTTTCCCCACTTGCCCTTCTCTGTAAATATTTAGAATTCTCATATTCTTCTCACCTTGTATGATGCAGATGTGGTTTTGTTTCTGTTTTTTATTTGTACTGTAATGCAACAATCCAGACTGAGGTGTCTTGTGGTATTAAACAAAAGCAACAGTCCCACTGAGCTCACACTCAGATGTACAACTTGACAGCATTAATCAAGCCAGGTTAAAAACTATTCCCTTGTGTTTGTGTGTATTTTTGCCTCTGCCTCGTTAATTAACAGTACATTTAAAAGCAATGGGAGAAGCCAGTTTAGAGCCATGCCTCAGAGGGATGCTAGCCGGTATCTCCAAAGACAAAGGAGGAGGTGACTTTGTATTCACATGCCAAGGCTACAGCAAAATTTCCCACCCTGAGCCCCTGCCACTTATCTGTTCCGTTACACCTGTGGCCATGCCTGCTTCGTCACAAAAATAAACCAGCCTGGGCTTTTTCAGTCTCCCCATCTTCTCACCCAGCACGAGAGCGCAAGGAGAAATAGTTTGGCACTGGCACAGAAGGCACAGGGCAGATGAAGTTCGGAGTGACAGATGGCACAGGCCACCTTGGCCCCGGGAGCTGGCCGGGAGGGATTCTAGGCACCACGGTAATATTGTTCACAGTTAATTAATAGCAAAAAGATGATTAAAGGAAGCTAATTTCATACATACTTTTTTAGCAGTCTTTTCAACTAGTAAATGTTATGCTCTCTGGAACTGCTGGCAATAACAAAGCCAACCTAAGAGTCCTCTCTCTCCGTGGCGGACGGGCCAGCCCCACTCCCAGACTGAGCTGCGCAGCACAGTCTGTCCTCACTGCTGCGGACATCCCCCCACCGCAGGCCCCGAGCCCTTTGTGCGAGCACAGAGGAGCTGCCGGACACGCAGAGCTGCCTCTTGAGGTCTTTGTCTCACCCACTCCCAAATCCTCACCTTGCAATCCAGGTCTTCTCATTAGCACACAATCAGCCTCTCCAGCTAAACGCTCGTGTCCCTGCAATGAGGGTCCCACCAGCAACCCAGCCCTTCTCTGGTGTTAACATCTGCCTGGCACCAGGAATTCCTGCTGTTCCGAGCAACGCAGCCGGGACAGGGGGACCTCGCCAAGGCTGCCACACAAACCAAGCACCGTGCTGCAGCTCAGCATGAGCAATACCTCTCCTGCCACATAGATGTGCTAAAAGCAGCGGCCATCAAGGTTTTCCTCTGCTGAGCGCTGTCAGACACTGTTGCCACATCCAGAAGATTCAGCCCAGCTTTCACACACCTCCACGTGACCCTCCCGCGCACTCCATGGACGCTTTTTACCCCCGTGTGTATGCACCTGGTCTGTTAATGCCACTAAGACTGAAGTTATCCTTGAGGCCAAAGGCACAATACAACTAGGATGGCTTCGCAAACACAAATCTCGACTCTTCTGAAGGCCAGGAGACAAATTCACATCTGAACTAGAATGTTTGTGGCAGCTCAGCAGATGTTCTGCACAGTACATTAACTATCAAAAGGACATTTGTCAATGATTATCCCAAAAGACTCAGGTTTGGTAGGTAAGGGAATAGCAGAGATCTGCCTTGAGGAACATCCCCCCAGGAGCCAACATACCACCTCCCCGCTTGCCTTGGCCCAAAGCCCTGCAGAAGCGGGGCTGTGCCCTCCCAGCCAGCAAAGGCATTTCCCCTTAATAACCCTTGCAAGATCACAGCGAGTACAGAAGTTCTCAGCTGGGTGTTCTACCGCACATCAAAAGAGGACTCTGAACAAGAAGTGCTGGGAGAATCTCTCAGCTGCACACACTTATTTCTCCTTCCACCACTTCAAGAAAAAATAAAAGCTGGAAAGACTCCAGTCTTCTCTGACAGCCTATCCAGGGGAGCAGCCTCCTGGCCGAGATTGACATACCAGCAAATTGGGGAGGGGAGGGGGGAGAAGGACAGATTTAAACTTTACGGTGTCTAAGGACCGGTAAAACCCTAGGCATTAAAATGGATTTTCCTGCAGACGTGCTTCCAGCAGGTAGCGCTGTTAAACCGCATTTGCCTCGAAAAGCCAACTTTTCAGACCATTAAAAGGATTATGTTCCGTTCTAGTAGTTTCTGTTCAGGTTTCCAACTCCTGATATATAGGGCTGGATTTTTTTTTATTTACTTTTCATGTAAAAAAAAAAAAAAAAGAAAAGAAAAAGCTGTATTGAGTACTTGGTGCTCCTGCAGCATGCGTGCAGTCCCCTAAGGAGCTCTGCTTGTCCCCCTAAAGCACCACCAGCCTGCAGGTGTCACGCAGAGCGCCCAGCGGAGCAGCCTGACTGATCACTAACGCTGAACCATCCAAACTGAAAAGCAAACTGCAGACCTAGGCAGATCGCTGCTGCTTTACATAGAAGCTATCAGCTGTACAAGGACTCCTTCCCTAGAGGAATGCTGTAATATGTTTGCTTCAACACTAGGAAAGTCGTCCAGAAGCAGCAGCTGATACTGGAAAAAGCCAGGAATCACAGAATGGCTTGGGTTTGGAAGGGACCTCAAAGATCGTCTACTGCCACCCCCCTGCCCTGGGCAGGGACACCTCCCACCAGCCCAGCTTGCTCCAAGCCCCGTCCAACCTGGCCTTGAACACCTCCAGGGATGGGGCAGCCACAGCTTCTCGGGGCAACCTGCGCCAGGGGCTCACCACCCTCACAGTCAAGAATGTGTTCCTAATATCTCATTTAAATCCCCCCTCTTCCAGTTTAAAACCGTCCCCCCTCGTCCTATCACTCCCCTCCCTGATCAAGAGTCTCACGATAAGCCCAAACAACACAACTTTCCCTGCTATCAGCCAGCCCCGTCTCCCCACCCAGCTCCAGTTTCTCCATCTGCTGTCCTGCTGCAGGCAATGCCTGTAGGCTTTTCACACCGCACATCCCTGCCTTTGGCACGGCAATGGCACAAAGATGCACCTGGCCCAACATCTGTTGGTCGAGTTGCCACTGGATCTCAACACCTCGAGCAGTCAGGGAGGAAGAGGAATCAGAAACACAAACAGTTCTGCCTCAGCGCTGTCGGGAAGGGGTGGGCTGTGCTGGAGAAGCCTTGCCAGGGATCCCTCACCGCCTGCTTGAACACAGCGGGGCTGCAGGCTCCAGTAACTGTTTTGTCCTACGGTGCAACTTACCTACACGCCCGCCCTGTCTCTCAAATCACTATTTCTACAGGCTACAGAGCACAAAGTGAAGATGCAACCTGCAGAAAGCATCCATTAAATAAGGAACAGCCGTCCTGTAGCAAGAAGGGGAATGCTTCATGCACTGTACAAATTAAAATTGCCTCAACTCTGTCACAGCATCTTGATGCTTCAAGTTCAGAGCCCCCGATCTCTCCTTGCCCCAGTGGGCCAAAGTAAATCATCAGCCTCCAGACAGACACCCTTGACTTCAGACGTTATGTCTGCACATTATGGTTCAAATTGGCAGTCAAGACTGGCTCTCTTACTGTATCTGCCTTATCACCTGCCTGGAAAGGTCTCACTGCCCAGCACAGGCCTCCTCCAGACTCTTCGAGAGCTGGTCTCCAGTCTGCCTGGTCTTTATATCTCCCACTGCAGATTTCCCTCCCCACAAGTACTCAAAGTTATCAGGCCTCTGCCAGCAGCACTGCAGCTTCAGCTCGCAGCTCAAGGAGGTCACTCTGCTACAAAGGGATAAGATGTCCCCAGCTTGTGACAAGAGGAGCCCATTGGGCACCAGAATCCCACAAGAGACTCCTGCTTTACCACCTAACCCCCCAGCATTTCCCAGACATTTACACAGCACTTCACCCCCGTTCCCCGCTGTTCTCTCCCCTGCTCTGGGACCTGCAGGCGGCTGCAGCTCTCCTGCGCTCCCAAGGGAGGGGGAAATGTTCCCGAGCTGCCGTATGCAAACGCTGCCCTTGTAGCAGACCCAACACATTCCCTATTATGCCATCCAACACCCCCTCCAGCATCACGGAAGAAACTTCACCAGTCCAATTAACAGTGGACAAGGGGAAGGGAAAGGTGAGTCTCCCCAGAAGCGCAGCATCCCGTTACGGCTTGGCTGAATTTATTAACTGTGGCCAGATATAGCCAACGAGGCTGCCGCCTCTCTGGGCAAAGGAAAGTTGCCCTTCTAAATATCAAAGGCAACAGGAAAGAACGAGATCCTTGTACAAAAGGGCAGTTAACCCCACTGGCAACTGTATATTTAGAAAGATGCAAGGCTCGCACAACGTGTGGTGGGTTAGAAAGGGGAAACAGTTTGCACAGAGGGCAAGGGGAAGGTTTTCAAGTAAAAATGTATTCATCCATTTTTTAAAGATCTAAGATGCTAGAGAAGAATATTTAACTCTAGCAAGTACTGGAACTCTATGCATTATTCAAACTGCGTGAACATTTGAAGACCAGAGACCCAGAAACCTTCAGTGAGAAGTCATCACCTGGCACATTCCCAGAGAGGAACTGCGGGTGATCTGTGTCATCCGCACAGGTGGGTTTCACGGCTTCGATCGACACGCTGTACCTCGGCAGTATACAGCAGCCCCTCTTCCTCCCTACCCTCAGCTTACACAGTGAGGCAATACATACAACACACAAAAAAATCCCACCAGGAATGTGGGCAAATCCCAGTGAGACACACTCAGGATACACCTAGGGAGAAACCCTTCCTGACCCACAAGTGGCACACATAACTAAAAGCAAACTAATGCCCAGAAACGCAGCAGGAAAGCAGAAACAGAAGAATGAAGTGCACAACAGACAAGCAAGTAAAAACCGAGCCTCCCCTCCTCCAAACCAACCCTCACCCTCTAGGGAAGACAATCTCATCAACAGCAATATTCTAGGAGAACCTCATTCTGCTGCACTTCAAGTTATAAATTCAAACACAAGAATTAAAAAAAGTGCCAGACGGGGCCAGGTTTTCAGACAGGCGGGCGGGCAGCCAGCAGAAACACATACACAGAGCAGGCCTTGCTTCTGAGGGTGGGAAGACATCTGCCTTGCCCCTCTCCCGTCCATCAATGCTTGCCTTTCACAAGTTTAATTTACTTTATTAGCATCTTTTATTTTTCTTCAGGTTTCCTCTTGTTGCTTTTTTGAGGAGGACCTTAATCACCTCACTTAAAGGATTGATTTTATTTTTTTTGTTTGTTTGTTTCACACCTTTGGTTTCTTTTCTCTGAATCCAATTCAAGCTCTGCAAGTCTTTCGCCCTTTATCCAGCCCCGAAAGGATGGGAACTGGAGCATGAGCTTCCTCATCTTCTACCGCAAGAGACAGGGGTGTTGAGGAGGGGTGGCTGCACAAGAAGAATACGTGACTGCATCCCACCACAAACATAAATCCCACACTGTGCTGGCCATTAATGTTTCCCCAATATAGAGAAAGTGGAAGTTTGTTGCTAATAATGTATAACACAACAACGTTCCAACTAACACTTGCCGAGTAGCACAGTCGAGTACAGAAGGTATATTAATGTGCTACAGAGCAGTTGCCCATCTCTGCAACAGAGCAAGAGAAGCTGGTCTAAACTTTCTCATATTTCCCCCATGTGAAAGACTCCTTTGGAAAAGAAAACAATGTTAAAGAAGGACCGCTTTTTAAAGTGGAAAATATTTTCCTCAATCAGCAACACAACTTCAAATGCGAAACCAAACACACTTTAACAAATGCCACAATCCACAGACTTTTCCCTTCCACCTCAGGGATTATTTTAAGCTGCAGGACGAGCACAGTGGTCAGCATCTCCACTCAACAGCGAGCTCTGCCAAGCCAGCCTCCACCAGAACTGGGCACCGCCTCAAACCACCACGACTTCGAGCAACGGGCAGGGAGGAACTGCTCAGACCTTTGTTCAGATGCATTTTCTGGGTGCCTGACAGGAGACTTTGTGGTCTGCTCTGGAGAACCGCTGAGCGCTCGGAATTGCTACCCGAGGCTGCAAGAGCCACGTTGTGAATACCCAAAGGGCTGAGGCTGTCTCCCTGGTCGCGTCAGATCCTTGATATCTGCAACACGACTTCACCGAGTAATTCGCACATACATGTTTTGAGGGACAGCAGCAAAATGGGGAAATGCCCCTTCTTAAGAGCCAGAGGGGTTATTTACTGTTTGTGAAGCATATAGGTACAGCAGCAAATCGATGCCATAAAAGCCCATGAGGCTTTAAGTTAACCATTCTTTTTCCCCAGAGGAGGATTTGAGTACGTAATACAGGGAGAGACACAACACCACAGAATAGCAATTATTGAATAGAGGCTGAGAAAGTGAACACGATCCATTCTGCACACCAAGCGAGACAGGCTGGGAGCTTTGGAAAAGGATAATGTAGCTGCACAGTTAAAGACCATCATAATGCATATACTGAAAGGTGCAAATTGAGATTCACCAGAAATCTCTTTTCTGGCAATTCCTAGCTTTTAAGTACATTACTTTGTAACCTTAGGACTACGCTTCTTTTGTGGGTTTGTATTATAGATGCAACCTCTGCTCTCTGCTTCTGCACACGCATTAGCATTTTTCCAGAGCATGGCTCTGCTCCCACCCTCAGATATAGCAGCCTAAGCGTCCTTGTTCCGGCTTTCTTTCATCTCATCTCCTGGAAGATGAATAATGGAGTAGTGGTAAGGAAAAGAAGGGAGCAGACATGCCTGTTCGGAGTTTCAGACCAGACAGTGAGAAGCTTAAAACCTGAACCGGCCAAATTAGAAGGAGGCTCTGTTGATTTGCATCTACCCACAATACCACCACTGGGAAAGAGGCTCTGTCAAAGACTGATTTACAGCCCCCATCACGGAGGCGAAGGAAGAAAACAAGGAATTAGGATTACATTCTCTTTTTCCCTACAGATATTGTGGTTTTCTGGGTGTACTCACAGACACACTCAGACCCAGAGCTTGGGATGAAGGCCTGCACGTTTCTAAATACATACAGCTTGGGTCTGACCTTTTTTGACACCAAGCTGGAGAAAACCCAAGGTGCGGGTGAAGCCTTAGTGCCAAGCAAGCACCAGCCCAGCGCTTCACCCTCAGCGCAAGTTTGAGAGCTGCCCGGCGGAGCGTGGAGCCATCCTGCCAAGTCTCGACGCCTGCACCGGAGATTGGCACCGTGGGTGCCTCTCCGTGGCTGGAAGGAGCCCTCCGGCACTCCTGCCCTGCTAGGCACTGTGTGCTGGGGCGTCCCCGAGATGGGCAGTCCCTCTAGAGATGAGCCACGCTCACCTCTGGGAGTCGTGGGAGGGTGTTCGCAACTTTCCCCCCCATCAGGGCATGCCTTACCACAGGCTAATTACTCACAAACAGTAAACCATGCTCACAGCGTTCATCATTTATAACCAGGAGAGGTCCAGCAACATGAAACTGGCCCAGCAGTTCCTTCATATAAATGCCCCGCTCCTGACAAGAACATGTATCCGTCAAACATACCATTCACTAAAGCATTGGTGAAGATGGATTTCAAAACACTCCAGTTTCTAATTGATCAGACCTACTTCCCAAGAAGGCGTCATCCCCATTTTACTGAAGAAAAAAAACCAGAGGGCTAAGCTCAGTGAACTTGCTGGGGTCCAGCAAGTCAGACACAACAGGACTCCACAGCTACTACCCAAGACGTCGGTGTCCCCCAGGGTACTATGCCACGAGCGACTGATTTTATACTCCTGGCTTCAACCTAGTGTCATGATTTATGCTTGCACGCTGATGTGAAACGGGTCAAACCTACAGACCCTGCAGAAGTTCCTCAGCGCAGCCCGATTCAGGGGGCTGATCATTAGTTTGGCTCAGACAGCACCAACAGCCAAGGCAGTCTCTTCAGAGGTAATTAAGCAGCTGATCAATTTTGAGAAGCCGAGCCTCTAATCGCTAGCTGGAAATATAACCAGGCTTATTTCTTGTTTATTTTAGCAGGCAGAAGAGTAGGATGGAGAGCTGTAATGACCTGTGACAGATGCATGCTCAGCCTTTCCTATTTTGGAGGTTTGCTCTTGTACACTCCCAGGACACACACACTAAAGCATCCTGAACACGGGCTTTGATACTCTACAATTGTATCAGCACTTGAGGAATAGAAATGTCAAAGCAATTAAGTTTGAAGAGGTTCTTTTTCTCTCTATCCATTCAAATTCTGTGGAACATTTCCCAACTTAAGTTTTTCCACAAAAAATTGTTAGTATAAAGTCCTGATTTTTTTTCCCCCCTAAAGAACAGGAGAAGAGGAAAAGGAAAAGCTGAAAACAAGGAGTCAGAGAGATGGGACAGAAAAGCCTTCCCTAAACCTGCCAAATTTTCCACTCCAAATAAAAACGTTGCCGTTTTTGTAATATACAGGGTTGTTTCTTCTGGCATTTTCCAATTGAATGACACAAGTTTTATTTAAAAAAAACCCCAACATTTTAAAACAGCTGCTGAGCTACTTCAAGCCAAGCACTTTACCTGCTTGCACCCCACTTTTGCCAACCATAAGACAGAGATAACAAATACCCGCTGCTGACAAGGACTGTGCAGGAGACTGTTTGCTGTTCAGCATCAGGCTCCACGTGACAGCTGTGAATTGTCTCCCATGTACACAAAACATTTTCCATTTAAACAATCATTAAAGTGTTTCCTCTGAACTATAATCAACAGATGAGGCAACAACTCTTCCCTTCTGCAAACGAACTTCTGTTAGGTGCCTGGAAACGACCTGCATGCCACTGGGCATACCTCTCGTGTATGGCCTAAAACAAGTGGCAAGAAGTCAAATTACTGAGCACCAGAGCTTCGGCAAGCAAGCTCTTAACGAGAGTGACTTGGCCCAGGGCCACCAACCACACTGGAAAACAGCTCAGGAGTCCCAAGTCTTTCTGCTCTGCCCTGCTAGACCAAGCTATTAATGACTTGCTGGTTCAATTACATCTTCTGCTCTGTTCTTTCAAGGATGAAGTCAGTGGTAAATGTTTTCTGCAAAGGGAAAATCCATTGTGGGTATTTCCCAGGATACAAGCAGTGCAAGGCAACTGTGGAAAGGAACAGGAGAGAGGCTGTGCAAGGAAATAACTGATATTATCTTTCTATAGCCTTTTAAGGTTCCTTTGCTGCTCTGGACACATCAAATCCCACCCAGTCCCCCTGCCATGACCTCTACTGTGCCTCCTCTTCTGCTGAGCCTGACTGTCTCATTGGAAGTCACGAACAGCCTTCTGAAACTGAGTTATGAAGAAACAAGCGCACTGTGCATTACATGCGCAGCGAGTTACCAATCCACTACTGAAACTTCAAGGAAAAACTGCAAGAAAAGGACATTTCTTCCAAGGCCTCTCTAAGCAGCAATAAATCTTTCAGCTGTCTTCCAAGCTAATTCTACCCTGACTTTAAAGCTACAGAGTGGATGAGCTGTGGCTTGATTCCAAGACAAGGCAGGTTAGGGGAACCCCATTTCCACTCCCCTTTCCTACTAGGGGACTGCTGAGAGCGTAAGAGTAACCCAGCTTGGACTATCTGATGCCGACAGGATAATCGGCTGTCTGATGACCATGCAGGCAGCAGCTATACAGAAAATAGAATAGACTAATTTCTTCAAACAGTCTCCAAAGCAGGAAAGGAAGAGACAGCAGGAGAGCTGCAGGATGCCCAGTCCACCTCACCTTCCCGCTCAGCACCACAGCTCGTCACCCAACTAAACAGGAACAGCTCAGGCATCTCACAGGGGTCGGACAAAGCTTCACGCATCTATCTTTGCAGTGCTGGAGGCCCGCAAAGGCTCAGCAGGGCTGTGAATCCATCATTACGTGCAGAATGGCACCCTCCCCTTGCTCTGCTGGCATGTCTCCCAAGAGAGAGGGCTGTCCACGGGACAAGCACAGCCCCTGCCAGCCAGGGTTGCCGGAGTAACCCAGCATTGGCTCCGGCAGCCAGCTCTCTGACGGGTGGGAAGGCAACAAGCACCTCACAGAGGGTTTAAGCAAGCACTGTTGCAGCTCAAAGCCCGAGTTCAGAAAGCAAAAGGTTAGGAGTTGAGAGAGACCAGTTGGGTACCACCACAGGCCCCTTTGCAGGTCCTTGCCACCGTATCCCACAGAACATCTGCCACGTCTCCGTCTTTCTCCCTTTTCACAAAAAACAAGTGGATGCCTTTTCTGCAGCACATTGGCTCTTTCTTAAAATTCACATACACAAGGACACCCAAAGATTAAGGTCCCTCCACTGGCAGAACAGGGCATGCCTCTCTGGCCCAGTCAGTCTGCTACACGAGTATAAAACTCCTTATGTCAGTTAAACATGCCACCACGGGGAACACAAAACACGCACAGTGAGGAAGGGAACATCACTAACAGACACCCAAATGCAGACCAGGTTCTTCTTCCCACCAGTTAAAGCCTGCAGCGAGGAGCGCACACACCTTCCCCAGGTCCACAGAAGCTATTCCCCAGTCAAACAGGGCTCGCAGCTTTCAGAGCCACCCCTCAAAAATACTGTTTAAGCACAGGGCTCTCCATAAGACAGCAGAAAGATGGTCTTCTCTAGTATCAGCAGGTACTTAGTCAAGCTTGTGCTACAGTTTCTGCTTCTAGCATCAGTTTAGACTAGACGTTTTCACAACATAAAGGTACAGCACCAGTAACAGCAGGCTCCTGTCGCAGCTAAGACACTATCATACCACATATTCATAAGCCTAAATGCATGCAGAGCACCTTCTTTCGCCCCACAACTACTTCTAGCAGAGGGTTCTACAGACTTCGGGATTAAAAATATATATAAATATTACTTTAATCAGTTCAAAGTTACTTTTTTCTTCTTAAATTTTGTGCCATTCTGGTTTTGCTTCTGTATTCTTCTGCTCTCACTGGCTCAGGGACATGACATTTCCCTCATACACTTGGTTCCACTGAAATCGAGATAATTTCCAGGCTGTGGCCTTTCAGAAGTGGAAGTCATGACGAGCTTTCTTACATCTCAATAGATACATGCCCTCTAGTCTTTCCTAAGCCAACCACGGAGCTGCTGCCAGTCCAAGGGGAAAGGGCAGGAGCTACGGCATGCACATGCCGCCCCACTTCCATTATCACAACTGCAACACGCTGCCAAGTTGGGGGAGTATTTTTAGACCAGAGGGAAAAAGCCTGGGGATTTATCACAGACTTATTAATACAGAAGTGACACTGGTACACTAGCAGTGTTCTGTTTGCCCTATACTTACACAAATTGGGTTTATGTCCTTCCCTTCTCCGGCTTTTCCAGACAAGGAAATTGGTGCTTACCCAACCACTGCGAGGTCTTGGGCAAAGATGCCAAGACAGGAGAGCTCATACGGGGGTCTCTGCTAGGCCTCACGGGGACACAGGGTTGTCTTCTAGAAGACTGCTTTCATGCCTGCCATGGACAGCAAGTTGTCACAAACCGCAGGGTCAGACAGGGGAATAAGCCGTGGTGCAAGCGTAAACACACATGATCGGGGATTCGCAGGCCAAACTCTCATAGTCTGGAATAATCCTGCTCTGCGGAGACTTGTTGACATATGGATGATCAAGGCAATTAATCTCAATAACATTTGCATAGGTAAACTGCATTAAACCCCAGTGTGGGCACGTTTACCCAGAATTAGAAGCAGGCTTCATTTAATTTAGCTTTGAAGTAAACAAATGAAGGCCACTTTTATTCTGAATAAGAGCAGCCATGCTACAGGCCAGTGTAGTTTAAGTAATCCACTTTAAACTCATGCTGTTTGTTAATTTGGGCTAATTTTCACCCAAGTATCCCCGTTTAAACGGGCTTGAAGCAAGACTACAGAAGGGCCTCCTTGCGCGAGCTCCAGTGGGCAACTCAGAGGCAGCCAATGCAGATCCAACACCAACAAGCACCGGGATCGGGCAAGTTGGGGAACACTTTCGGCTCCTCTGTGATGAGGTGTCAGTGATCTGCCTCAGTCCTTGGAGGTGAAACAAAGCCACAGCAGAGCCGAGCTGGTAAGACATTTGCTCTGGATTTGCTATTCCAAGTTAGTGACCAGGCAGCAGCCCATTTTTCTACGAGAGCCATTTTTGGCTTGGCTGTGCAGACAGATTATTTAACAGAAGGACAGAGGAGAAGGGGGAGGGAAGGAAGGATTTAGTTTCTCCAGAGAAAGCTGCTGACAACGAGCAAACTAAAATACCCTGGAGAGAAAGTGCTTGACAAGAGACTAAGCTGTAGGAATTGTGTTATCGGCATTGCAGAAGCAAACCTGGATGGGGTTACGGGCTGACATTTGAAAAATGAAGGAGCTGAATAGACAGTGCCGTGCGAGTGAAACAATGAATGGAAGAGCAAAGGTGCGCAGGCAGGAGGAGCAGGCAGCCTTTTGTACATGGCTAGACAGGCTGGGATCCAGCTCATTGTCAGCCCTGGGGCTGATTAAAGAGCCTCTCCAGAAGCAGCGGATGATGGTTCTATCTCTTTCCCCTTGCATACTTCTACATCCCCACTGTTTCACGCAGAAGCTTATTTCACCAGGTCTGTTTTCAATACAAGGCTATTGCAGCAGCAATAGCAAATATTGAACATATTACGAAGCAATTCATTGAGCTGGAAAGAGACCTTATGGAGGGCATTTTATCAAGGTAAGATAAGCAGCAACTTGGCTGCAGAGACAGAAACTGATCAGAATATATGATTTGTTTTGTCCCTTTGAGCTAATTTATATTTGGTGAAAGAACAAATACAAACACACATAAATAAACATCCAAGACAGGTGCTCTCCTAGCCTCTAAAAGGAAAAAATACACCTCCCAGAAACATTAGCTTAAAACTTGTCAGCTGCTTCAGTGTATTCCCCTCTTACACTGGCGCAAAAAAAAAAAAAAAAANAGCCAAGTTTTACTAGCAAGCCAGATCCAAAAATTAGTTGGAGGGCACAGTTTTGGAGGACAGCAGCCCCAAAGATAATTAAGTTCTGAGCAGTTTTGTGGATACAGTGGCTGGGCAGAAGGACGGAGACCCTGGTAGCATCCCTGTTGCGTGAAAGGCTTTCACAGGAGGGAAATCATATTAAGCTTCAGAGCCCCTGACTCGAAGCAGAAAGCCACGAGAAGATGGGCTTCGCTGCTCCTCTGCTCACAGAAGGGCTTGTTGAGAAGTTCATGTCATTCCTCATGCGCAAATCCTTGTTACAGATACAATTGGTTTACAAACAGCAATTAAGTTTGAACCTACACTAGAAACTTACAGTTAATGAACTAGTTCAACTTTTGAACTGATTCAGTCAAAGGATCCGTTTTTTCCCAGCATAAACAAGGCCATGGGTTAAGTACAGCTATTCCATCAAGTACAAGCAGGGGGAAAAAAAAAGTGCCTATTAGTATCTGAGCTAAGAGAATAATTAGTTTTACCTCTTTCTGGTCACAAATGGGTTGGAGCAACTTACAGTTTTCTTGAATCTATTTATGATGGGAAATTTGCAAGATTATTCCTGCAAATAATTAGTTATTGATCTCTAGGTTTGCTTAGGGAAAAGCACTCATAAGCAAATCAATTTATTATTCAAGCAACATTTGTTGTTTGGGGATTTGTGTCACTGTAACCACATTTTTGGTCTATTACTGACTAAGCACAACTTCAGGTTTCTTCATGGGAGGAGGAGGGAGGTGTTTGAAGTCCCATTTTTCAGAGTCAAGCTTTTTTTTTTGTCTTCCAATAAATGTTTTTCGCCAGTACTTGCTTAAAAGGTTTTGAACATTTCTTGGAAAAAAAAGAATAGCTATTTTACTGATATTCTAAGAACATTTTCCCAGCATTTAGATGTTTCTAATTAATAAGTGTTATGGGAGACCTTGAATTCCTCCTAAACCTGCAAAGCACAGGGACAACTTCAGATGCACACAACCGGGGACAGATCTTTAATTTCTGCTCAGCTTCCCGCTTCTAATCATGACAGACAACGCTCTGATCACCAGTAACACCCACCCATCATGCTTTTGCTACAAAACCACGGGAATTTCACACAATCATGCAATACAACCTTTTCCCAGTGTCAGGACCTGGCGTGCTGTGTGTAACTGGGATTTTTCAACCCAGCGTAGCAAAAGGCCAGCCAATTCTCTCAAGGTCAGTAGTTTCACTAGGAAAGTGCTGAGCCCCCACCACAAACTCTTTCCTACCAGCCTCAGGTCCCTTTCCCCAGAGATACACGAATTAGCACTTTTCTCCTGTCCTCATTTTCCAGAAGCAGTTATTGCCTTTTGATTTGAGTTCAGGTTGTATTCAGCCACTCCCAGAAAAGCAGAGCAGACTTGCAGTCTGCAGTAATTAAAGAGAGGCAAGAACCGAGCAAATGAGCTATCAGACTTCAACAACTCTGCTTCATGCTTCCCTGGGCTTTGTCAGAACAAACTGCCAGTGCCCGATATTAGAGTTTTACAGAAAAAAAGTAGTGTGTATGGGGGTGAAGCAGCCCCTGACCGACTGCCACACTAAGGCCGCTCGCCGCATCTGCGTGCGCACGTGGGAGACCGACAGCGCTCAAACACTGGCCCGGCACACACAGGTGAGCGGTTGCAAGGCAGTAACCAAGGAAACCAACTGGGACTGATATAATTGCTAATGCCAGAATAGTCTGGAAAGATCGCATCTTGCCCTGCACCAGAACAGGAGCACAAGCAGCCCAGCGCAGAGCCTACCCGGCAGATCTCTCTTCATGTTACAAAAGGGAGAACCCCAAGCAAGCTCTTGGATCAACACACATCCATGCAGGGCTCAAACAGGGAAATGGGAGGAAAACCACAGCTACTGTAAGCATTCGTTGTCCTGAAGGAGCAAAACAATTTTGCAACTTGCTAAGCTTTGCACCAACCAGCATTTGTCCGCGCACAGGCTGGTGCTGTGCGGCAGTCGGACCCCGATCTGCGGCAATGCAAGAAACACGGGCTGGCAGGAGGCAAGCGCCTTGCTCAATGTCACGTTTTAATGGCAACGAGCTCTGAGACGAGAGACGTGAAAAAACAGCCTACAACCTGCCCCACGCTATGCGATAATGATACTGCATTGCTTCCCGTACTGCATATGGCATGTAAGAATTCCTCCGGACACACGTCCCACCTGAGCAGTAGACACTGGTGCAGCTGCATTGCCAGTCCTTCCACAGCCTTTAAGGGAATGCTGCTTTTAGACATCTGATAAAACTACAGCTCTCTGCTGCTTGTCTTGACTCTCACGATTTTAAGTGCTACTTGAGCTCCTTCACATCCCATTTCCCTGCTCATCCCCTGTCTGTACCACAGCAATTCTTCAAATTGTATGCAACAAAAACCTCTAGGACTATTACTTCATCCTGCTGCAATCATAGGAGACGCTAGTGTGAGATGTACTTCTTGAAATTATCAAGTCCAGACCCAGCAGTGTTTGTTAATCCAAATGAACTGTCCTTAAGCCTCCAACTTCCCTCCTTCCCGCAACTGCAATGCCATTCTCAGCATCAAGAACAGCTTTAGTGCTTAGTCCTTTTAACAGTCCATGCAAATCAGTATTACCATGCGATGATGGGTTCAACAGAAAACTGCATTTTCTGGGCAAAGGAAGTAAATTTCTGTTTGGGTTTGGTTCGGGGTTTTGTTTGTTTGTTTGTTGTTTTTTTTTTTAAAGGCATGTTGGAGGGGTGAGAGAAATATACACCTTTGAAGGAACATCTTCCTTTGCAAATCAAATAGGAAAAGTATGTTTCAGCATGTAACAGCCCTCTTTGATAGTACAGGCTGGGTTAAGAGCTATCAGCTTTCATTGTCATTACTGTCCAGACTCACACTGTGGGATTCGGTCCTCCAACACTAAACACGAGAGAATCCATTTGCACAATCAGGTCACCAGTAGGATTCACACTTAGATCTGTGTTAGGGTTATACAGATCCCAATCTGTGTGTTTGGGAACCAGCGGCCCCAGCACAACTCTGTCCTTTCCTGCACGCCATTCTCACTGCGTGCTGGTTACCCTCGGCTGAGTCACATCTGTGTGCCTTCGCTTACTATCAGGGTCTAGATCATCACTTACAAGCACCTTCATACGGAACCCAGCCCCAACAGGCTCTTATCTCTGCTGGAAGCGTGTAGAAAAACCTGGCTCTAGCACAGACTTTGAGAAGCTGAAATCCGTATTTCACAAATCTAAATTGCATATCACAAGTAATTTATCCTCACGTTAGGATGAGCACAGAAGCTGAACCTCAGAGAACTGGAAATGTAGAACGAGTGTATTAACAGGAACACACGAACTTCTAGGTAATTAGTAACATCTTGTAAGGTGCCTTTACACAAGTTAAGTACCACTAATTCCATTGTAGAGTTGGGGAAACTGGGACACAGACGTCCCCAAGGCCACGAAAAGGCCAGTGGCAGAGGACAGTAGTCCTCAGGGCTCAGGATTCCCAGGGCAGTGCCCTAACTTGCAGGCTACATGGGCTCTTACGAGAGTAATGCTTTATTTCAGTATCAATTGATCAAGGAAAAACCCCAACAATTTGTATGGAATTACTCACTAATTCTCACCATGGCTATAGAAAAGTCCAGTAGCTTTAAGAAGTCACCATGTCCTTAAGCACTGTGACAACTACCTGTTAGAGGCTCTTGTGCTCAGCCAGATAATCACATTGTCTGTCACCAGCATCTAACAGCACATCAGAAAGCCAAATTTAGAGATGCAGAGTTCCCTACATGGTCAGTCAACGGTGAGATCTGACTACCAAGAGCTCAGATTTGAAACACCCATAATGAGAAACTTTAAAAAAAAAAAAAAAGAAAAGAAAAAGAAAAATCTGTATGCAAAGCACCACTGTGCTACAAATGTAAAGTCGCAGAACAAACGAAATGAGTAAAGAACATCTCAGACTTAAGTTAAGTAGCATCCTGGATGCTATTTAGTGAGGTGACACTTTATAATCTTTAATACACTTCTAAAACATGCCCTACTGAAGTCCCTGCTAAATGAAATGGGCTCATCGCCTCCTATGAAGTAGATAGCTGGAACCGCTACAAAATTACACTGCTTCTCTGCCCCAGATAAGCTTGTCACTAGTGAGTTCTTCCGCCCCCTTTTTTTCTTCCCATATTAATGCCCTCCATCATAATAAGGGTTCCTACCCACCGCCAAAACTCAATTTACACTATTTACTTTAATGACCTCATTTGTCATCCTAGCATGTGTGTCTACCTCTGGGACTGCAGCCCCGTCAGTCTGCCAGAAGGTCTCATTTGCAGTTTGCTCTTTCATTATTATTTTTAAAGATTAAATTGCTTCAATTTGAAGGCAAACAGTCTGGGAACTCCCACAGCCCAGAGGATACCGAGATACATTCATACATTTGATCAATGTGTTTTAGGGTTACGTACATCTCAATCCCAAATGACTCTCCCCCTCCACACCGCCCCACTGCACCATCCATCTATTTCCATCACCTTTCACTTTGTTATTCCGTTTAATCTTTACAAAAGATACACACTGCTTATGACATTTGAATACTGCCATACCATTTCAAGTTGCAGGAGGAATTTTAACTTTTTTCTTGGGAGGGAAGGAGAAGAATGTGATAATTTCCTTTCCCAATGCATCAGTTCATTTGCCCCTTCTAAACTACATTTTTTATCTCACAGCTTGACTACTCCGGAGAGGTATATTGCTTCCTATTAGATTATATTTCTCTCTTACGGTGTGTCTCCAATCCTGACATCCTCAGTAAAATTCAATGTTAATTAAATAGGTTAGGGAAGATCATAATACTTCATGTTTCATTACACCACACGTTTTGTGGAAACAGCATTACACAAACTGCTACAACTATAGCTAGAGGAAGTCTCCAAAAATACAGCACCAAATGGAAAACGACACAACAATCCGCCATTCCAGGCAAGGGAGGGAGGGACTGGGTATTTGAGAAATTTCTTATGTCTGTCCGCAGTGTCTCACAAACCCATTCCTCAGCTTGTTTGCAACATCTTTAAAAAGAGATATTATAAGCCATTTTCTGGCTTATGAGTAATCGCTCCATCCATTTGCCTCCTCCCAGCTCAGCCTCCAATTGACTGACTGGGACAAAACGTGCCTTACCAACGCAACCCTTGCCACCTGCAGTGGCCACCCCTCTGCATTTCCAGTTTATATAGAAACATTTGCGAGGCAGATCAGACATTTGCTAGACATCACGTGCAAACACCAGTATAAAGCTTAACCGGAACAAACATTAATTGATAGGAAAGTGAAGCTAGATAGGTGCCAAACTTAGGATCACAATGTTACCAGTTCTTTCAATATTTGGAAATGCTTTTCCCAGACTAAGGGAAACCTCTTTTAACAAAAAAAAAAAAAAAAAAANAACTTCCCTTGTAACAAAGTTTAAGAGCTCAAAGTTATTTCAAAGTTACTGAGCACCTATCTCATCTTCTCCAGCTCATGCAACTACACTTCTTTCTTGTTTTCCTTCCATCACAAACATTTGTCTTAAGTCCCAATAAACACTAGCAAAAACCTTTACATCTCCCAGTAGTGATTTCCAATATGCTGATATATTTCTTCAGAAGCCTTCCCAGTGAATAAACTGGTCCCAAACTAATAGTAGTTGTTATTTATACAGAGACATCCTCGCCTGGGACGTCTTCTAAATAGACATCAGCAGGAGCATAAGGAATATCATCTCTTCCACATTTATTTGAGTCCAATATAAACATAGGTATTTTCTACACAAAAACACATTTCAGATTTCCCATCAACATTTATATATAAAGCTAAACCAAAATTTTAAAGCTGTTTCTAGATAATATATGATGGTAACTTGGCAATAAAACAATTTTGCAGGTTATGTATGATGTATAAAAGCATATAAATATTACTTACTGTCAGATGATCAAGTTTCTGGTATGTAGGGAGAAGATGGAAGATACTGCAGCACAATCTTCCCTGGATGATCACATGCAGACAAGAGCAGCAGCGAGACTGAGGAAAAACAGACAAGAATTGACAACATTAGACCAGCAAAAACATTTCTAGTGTGGTCTCAAACAATTTGCTAATACAAAAGCAATACAGAATCAAAGCTCTTTGGAACATCAGGTAGTGCCAAAAAGATGCAAACATTTTAGACACTGTGCACTAGAACCCTGAAAATAGCTTTTAGACTCAAGATTATTATTTTTTCCCCCCATTTTGCTTTGTACTCTTATCTGTGGAGGACTCCTGTCATTAGCATACTGTTTTCTGCAGCACTGAATGGCTGATGCCTGTGTAGCCAATTCAAACTTAAGATTGAAATGGACTATTTCCTGTGATTGCTGCTTTCCAAAGAAACATAGAGGGAATCCTAACAAAAGCAGTAAATTGGAAAACCCACAGAATTTGCATGCGAAGCAGGGAAGAATTCCTATTGTTCCCATTTTACAGGTAGGGAAACTGAGGCACAGACCACTGAAATCATTCCAGCAAACCTCTAATAAGAGAGACGAAGAGCTTGAAAAAGACCCAGAACTGTGATTTACAAGGAAAGTCCATCCCACCCAACCTGAATCTTCCCATATTCTAAAAACCCAAGATGAAAATTTTGCCTAAGCAGGTATATTCCTGTAAAGAGTGTCATGTTTAACAAACCAGACTTTTCTGGTACTCTCTGTCAAAAGAGTTTCTGATCCATTTAACAAGGGGAAAAGGCCCTTTCCGATAGACATGAACCTCTCACGCTTGGCATATTCTGACACCTACTCTAACCGTATAGAGGAATATTTGTAGTCACAGCAGGTAAACGAGCTGCGGACAGGGAACACAACTAATTTAATAGCATGAATTATTTACACATACATTCAGGAAAGCCATCTTGCTACACAGCAGTCCCAGCAGCAGGGATTATTAATTTATAACTCAACTAGAGCTACATTAAACAGAACGAGACTTCCATATAAAAACTTAACTGTGGAGACACAGAAAACCTTGCCGAGCCCATCCCGAAAGTACCACAGGGTTCCCTAACAAAGCCTCAACCACTTACCAAAAATTGATCACACCTCTTGGGCAATGAAACAACATCCACTAGCTTCCAGTTTGCATCCAGACATACCTACTTGTCTGCTGCACCCATACAAAGCAACGCATCCTAAACTGGGATTCACCTTTAAGCTTCCAAAATAGCATCAAATGCCTCCCTTTCAGAACAGCAATGCCAACACACCTTCCTCCCTCAGTGAGCAAAACCCGTGAAAAAAATAACAGTGAGCATCCCCACTCCTGCTATCTTCCCACTGGGCACCACTCAGCACAGATCCGATTGGAAGCAAAGGGATAAAGGGACACGCCAAAGGGAAAACAGGAGAAGCATTTGGGGGTGGGATGCCAGGAATAACAACATCTGATGAGAAGCCGCAGAACGTATGGAGGAAAGGAGAGAACTGGAAATCCCTGAGCAGAGTCAAGGAGAAGGAAATGGGGCACGGAGCACAACTACAGCCGAGCCTACAGAGAGAGTCAGGGTGGAGACTGTGGCTACGGGGAATTCAGGTAAGATGAGAGACAAAAACTAGGAAGACAGACGGGTCCAATTCCCTCTGGAAAAAGAAAAGCAGATGATAAATCTGTAGGCAGAATACTGGTCAGCAAGGAGAAGTCTGAAAACTGGAAATAGATAAGGAGCCAGAGGCAAGACTGAGCATGGGACCAGAGGAACTCCGTGCTTCATAGCACCACTCGGCAGCTTTAACCATAGCTTTATAAAGTTAGGCGTTTACATGACAGAAACCCACATGGCATGGTACAATCCTGAGACATGCTTTTAGAGACCCTGTCCCTTGGTGTAGCTCCTGCCAAAACAGTTCGTATTCTTAAATCCTGCTTGTGTGTATTGCACCATCTGCAGAGAAATTGAAGCCACCACTCTATGCATGTTCCCAGCACACTATTTATCCTGATAAACATGCTAATGGCTGGACTGCCTGCATCCTCACATGCTCTTTCGCCCAACAGATGACTGATGCAGCAAATTAATCTTCATATAGTAGGAACTCAGTCCCTGTTAATGACTAGAAACCCTCCATAATGTGCTGTGATCAACATGAAATAATTTCATAAAGCACAACCTCATGGCAGAGCTGACTCTGCCATTAACTCTTTGCTAAAGACTGAAGAGGGCAGGTTGGTTTGCCTGTTCTTGGTGAGTTTGAGTGTTTCTGTTTTCAGGAGAGGTGTTTGGTGCTTCCAGAATATAGATAAGTGATCTGAACATTGAGGACAGGAGAAGAGACACCCAAAGGCACTTCAGCCCTACCAAATAGCAAGGACAAAACATGTGTTCAACCCAGTAAAGCATCTCTTCCTCTTGCACAGGTATATTTCTGGCACTTTCAAGAAGCCTGTGTTTGACCTACTTAGAAATCACTTTGTGGTACTGCATAAATCGCCAGTGACACATCCTGGGTCAATCCTTCTAAATCCCAAGCATCCTCATGTGCCAGCACCTAGCAGCCTCCCTGTCCCCTCTCCCTGTAACAAAGGGAGGTGGGGAACCTCTTTACTCCTGAATTAGGGCCATCAAGTTTCAACTGCATGCAGGTTACTAACAAAGAGCATTCAGTGCCACTGTTGTGATTTCTGCGCTGATGATATCTGATGTTATCAGACCCCTGCTGAGGCTGCAGGGAAGGCTGTGCCTATGGACCATACAGATAGATGGCAGTCACAGAGCCTCAATAAATAAATAAACATTACAAAAAACCCACCACAACACAAACAACCAGAACCAAACAACAACAACAAAGAAACTACCCATTAACTGCAAAAACTGGAAAAGCAGAAAGGTTAGTGATCCCAGCAGGGTGGCAATTGTCCTCTGTCAGGGATTTCAAACACCATGAAAGGCAGCTTCACACTGGATTTGGGAGGGAAAGGAAGAAATGGCTGCTTCTGGGTGTCTAGAGAAAGACAATGGGACAGATGCAAACTGCCCTTTTGGTACCAAAAAAGAGAAGAAACCCCACAAGTCACTTTAATGCCAGTTATGCCAAGACATGAGCAAGGACGCACTCTGCCACCCAGTATCTTTCACTACAAGCGCTGCACAGTTTCCAACAGGCATAGGTGATGCTTGCCCAAGCAGGGATTTTGCAAGCCCTCGACATGACCCAGTAGCTCTGTGCCTCAGTTCCCCCTCTCACAGACATGTCATGGAGGGCAACCAGGCCAAGCACGCCCAGTGTGGGCCTAAGAGCAGGTGTGGGTGATATCTCGTTAGCACTTTGGGCCAGGCACTTACTTGTTTCTACAACACCTGCACAGCCAATTATTTATTTTTTTTGTGCTATCACAGCCCTAGTCAGCAGCTGAGGAAGAGCTTCACAGAGGGGGCATAAGACTTATAGAAAGTCCTCAGGCTCACGGGAAGTTCCCCTACAGACTTGTTGGGAAACCTTAATCGCATTATGTGTCTGCTCTGTGCTTCAGTTCCTCCCAGCCACTCACATGAAATACTTTCAGACACAAAATCATGAAACATTAGCTACAGGTCATGTTACTGCTGTGTGCTTGTAACAAACACATACTCCAAAGAATATACAGTCTATTAAAGGAGAGGAAGGGGCAAAAGGGGCTTTTGTGCCAGCAAGTCAGTACTGTTAGTAAGATCCACAGGCATGGAGAAGTTTTAGACCCCTACATATTTCAATGCAAGGAACAGGGATCACTTAGCAAAGCAAAAAGCACCTACTCACAAAGACACAACATGCAATTACTCATTGCCTGGTGCTAATGCAAACATCATTCACACTAACAACAAGGAGCAGAACCAGACTCTAAAACACAGCCAGCAATTTAAAGCAACCACTCTCAGCGCATAACCTACTGCTGGTCACCCACACCACAGTACAGGGCACACACAAATCCTGCCTCAAGAAGGCCACCATCACTGAGTACCCTACAGACAAACCAGGCACAAGACCTCAGAAAGAAGCCAACTTTCCTTTTGCATACCAAAATAAAGGCAGCATGCAAGTTCCTTCCATATTTCCTTACCTCCTTTCTCCTCCACGGCTGGTGCTCTTTGTCCTCAAAGAAGCAAGGCAGAAGACAGCACTGAACTCTCCCTCAAAAGCACACAGAAGGCTCAAAGCAGCAAGCTGAGCAGCAGAGAAGTCATGAAGAAGCACACCACATACATCAGTAGACTTCATCACCACAGAGCTCCAGCAAAATTAAACTCAGCCCATACTTTTCATCACAGAAGACACCACAATAAAAACAACCCAACTACCTCCATACCTTCCCCTGCACTCCCAGCGGCAATCAACAGCTTAAGTGCATCCTCCTGAGTGCTTAGGAGGGTAACAAGGTCCACCTGTGAGCAAAGCCACATGGCTCCTACTTGTCTCTTACTGGTCACTCTGTATTGCTGGGGGGTTAGAGCTGAAATCCACCAAAAATAATTCAGTGGAGTTTTTGAGGACTTACAAAAATAGCAACTTAACTCCTAGCACCTCAAAAATGAGTGAGCTTTTACACGTTTCCTGTTTGCCCACAAAAATATGTGTTGAGAATTCATGTTTTCTCTCCTTTTCTCCTATTTTTTCCCTTTAGCAGGATGCCGGGGAGGAAACAAGCATATTTTCCTTTTGAGTTCTTGTTCAAGAACGTAATGAAAACTTGGAAATTATTTTTTTCATGAAAATGTCCGCTTAGGAAAAAGGCAATTCTCTTCTCTTTCAGGAGGAAATGGTTTCATTAAAAAAGAATAAAAAGGTAAAATTGTACTTTCTAATGAGAAGCTGGAGTCTTTGCTTAATTTATTGAGTAGCAACCCCAGCCACACAAACATACTTTCTTTGTTATTCTCCCCGGTGTCCACACTTGCAGCAGGCAACATTCCTGACAGTACTTTTGAGTTACCAGCAGTACTTTGGTTAGGAAAAGAAAAAAAATCTGTCTGGCACGTAATCTGTATTCCTGATTTACGGTCAGACTTTCAAGACTTAGCCCAGGTCAAAACTCAGCTCTTTCTGCCTTATTCAGCAAAGGATGCTGAACTGGGGTCCTGCTGACCGCGCTTCCAGCGGAGCTGTGCCAAAGAGGAATTTGGCGTGGGGAATGTATTTAGCATGTTTCTATTCTCATGGTAGCTCTGCAGAAGGTAGCCACTATCAGGCCAAGTTTTTTGTCTAGGCAGATGCTAGGAGACGGTGAGTAAACCATCCACCATCACATAACTAACAGAATTCCTATGACAAGCTCGTGCCATTACAGCTCGGTCACATTGCCTCCAGACTACGGGATTTGAAAGTGCCAGGATTCTTTACTGTACCCGTTGGCCCTGGAAACAAACTGCAGTATTTATGGGAGAGCTGAAGGATGGGAAGGGTCAGGTTAAACATCGGGAAGTGGCTAATGCATCAGTTCTCGACTCGCAATGGGTGACACATCCAGGGGGGCAAGTGCTGGCTGCCCCTGCTTGTCTCCAGCCGTGAAATCATTAGACTGGATCCCTAAACCAACATTACCATGTAAGTCCTCGCAGTAATAGCCACAGAGGTGGCCTGGGATCGGCAACACAGGAGAGGTAAAGCTGAATGTTAATAAGCAGGCCCTGGAAACAACCTCTATCTGCAATCTACAGCTCTAGTTCATTACTTCTTTAGCTTCAATTAAAGTCCTTACTTAATGTGGTTGGGCACAAAGCCATTTTACCAGAGTTCTGTCACTAGCGTTGTATTTATAACCGTGATATCAATATGCTCCACCCAAGACTGAAATCCCTTTCTATTTTGAGCCATGCAAGAAGAGAAGGACAGAGTTCCTGCCCCAAAGAATTTACAATTTAAACAGCCTGCAAGACAGGGAGAAAGGGACTCCGTGGAGTCCGGCAGTATACCAGCATCGGAGTCAGGTGGACGTAAGAATATGGTCTGCTAATCGAATGCACGTTTGCTCCCTCAGCTGCTGACCAAAAAAAGCATTTCCATAAATTTGCAAGTCCAGAACACCGTTCGGAGCCATGTCCTTAAAGAACTAAAGTCAGGGGCATCTGTAAGCTTTTAATCAGCCGTTCCCTTACCCCTTTGGTTTGTCAGTGCAGGGCTGACAGCGCGATAAACCTTGCAGTGTGCTGCTCTGTCAGCTTCAGAAATGCTGATCTCCCCCACTAGTGATTGAAGTTCTCCCAGCACCTCATTACCAATGCTCCCAGTTGTCTGCCCCACATCAAAGGGGTTTCCGGAGGCTTTGACAACAATCTCCCTGCTTCCAAGGGAAAGCTGTTGCAAGCTTTATTTTGGTATGAAATGATTTAAGGGAGCTGAAATAGGATTTACCCATAGATGGAAGAAGCTCCAATTTTGCATCCTACCATGCACAGTAGAAGATGATCCCTACAGTCAGTGGGGAAGAGAAGGCCTGGACAAGTCAGCTCTTTCAGCCTAGAGAACTGCCTCTCAGAAGATGCTGCATCAGGATGGTGATGCAACCACGGGTTCTATCAACACTTCAGAGGTGTGTGTAAACATAGGGGAGCTCTAATCCTGCTTGCAAAGATGGAAGCGCTGCTACTGGTGTGAAGCTATGGCCGTTCATGCTTTGGTGCGGACCGATCAGATAACTATTTGTCCAGGATCTCAAGTGAGGTGGAAGTGCATGGTGCAGCACCTCCTCAGAGCCTGAGCTTGCTGGAAATGCCCTCCTTGGCCTCACACACAGACATGGCAATCCCTCCTTTGATGGCAAGACAATCAGAACCTTACAAAGCAGGTTAAGATGGGGAAAGCTGAGTGTCCAGGCCCCAACTGGACTTCAGGGTGCTTGCAAAACAGTACCAAGCGTGAACGTGCACTGACCTGTCTGCACTGTGACAGCCTTTCATCATTGCTATTCACCTTTGAGCACAAATTTTAAAGGAAAGAAGCGAGCCCTTATTTCCCAGCACTGAAAATGCCTTTAGGCATCACATCCAGAGCGATTTCCCTCACTGGAAGATTCTTGCGTCTAATATGCCCCTTGTAATAGTCACTCTGGTGCACTGGCTAGGGAGCAGAGAGAAAGCGTGCACCAGCACGTGTGCATGACGGAGCCTGCGTGCATGCACAAGCAGCTCTGAACACGTTCATACCCCAAATAGCATGGCAACAGGAAACTGTGCCCTTCACACTGTGCATTAATGGTCATTCCACACAGCATGTTGCTACGCAAAACCCAGGAGGGCTGCACACTGCATCTGTCTAACTCCTAGTGAGCGTTGCTTCAGGCAGCTGTTCAAGGGAGATAATTAAAGATGGTCTCCAAATCCATAAATCAAAAAGAGAAAGACCTTGAAAAGGGGGACAAAAGGAAGAAAAAAGGACTTAAAAATATGCCCTGTGCTGTATAATACACAGATAGGTTCTTTCCAGGCACAATTGCTTTTCAGAAACAGCGTGCTGAGACTCTGCAAGTTACTCGGAAATCCAGGTGGGGGGAGGCATTTAATCTCCGGGCGTTTGTGTGGATTTGAGTGCTTTGCTCTGCTGTTAAATCGTAGCCCTTCTTTCCTGCACGGCCTGCCAGGGAAAAAGCAGACGATGGTAGTTCCCCAAGGAAAAGCTGTCGAGCTGAGGGGACGTGACTGGCTATGAAAAAATACCAAGGGAGAGCAGCAGGGAGATTTTTCTCCACAGTCCAGATACGCAAGGAGAAAGCTTAACCAGTAACAAAGCTGCATTAATGCCTCCCTTATGAGCATTAACGTTTTATCAGCATCAGTAAAGTCACAGACTAGTCGAGAGGGAGATATCCCATTTCATAGCAAAGGAGAAACCGAGGCACAAGAGGGCGAAGGCCCACATATATGAAGATGTTTCCCAACAAACATCACAAGTGGACACCTACCTGCTATGAGCAGTACTATATGAGGGACCTGGACAGGCTGGAGAGGTGGGTCCATGCAAACCTCACGAAGTTCAACAAGGCCAAGTGCAGCGTCCTGCACATGGGTGGGGGCAATCCCAAGCACAAATCCAGGTTTGGTCGAGAATGGTTGGAGAGCAGATGGCAGAGGGGGAACGATTTTAAACTGAAAGAGGGGAGATTTAGATGAGATATTAGGAACACATTCTTGACTGGGAGGGTGGTGAGCCCCTGGCGCAGGTTGCCCCGAGAAGCTGTGGCTGCCCCATCCCTGGAGGTGTTCAAGGCCAGGTTGGACGGGGCTTGGAGCAACCTGGGCTGGTGGGAGGTGTCCCTGCCCAGGGCAGGGGGGTGGAATGAGATGATCTTTAAGGTCCCTTCCAACCTAAACCATTCTATGATTCTGTATGGTTATAAGTGGCATCTTTTCTGGCTGCAGCCCAGGCCTGCGGCCTCTCTGCTACTTTTCAACCCCATGCACCAACTGCTTGGTGGGTCACGGCTCAGACTGACAAGCTGCATCAGGCAGCTGGTGTCCAAAGCAAGGGAAATCCCTGATTTTGCAGGAATCTCAGATTAAATTAGGGTGCCTGAGCTCCAAACAGTCCTGGAATTAATCACTTTTAAAACAGGGAGACACAGAGGTGTCTTTAAGTACTCCAGAGGGATGGGTGCTTTTGCAAGCTTCAGACCAAATCATCTCCCAAAGCCAGTCAGAGCTGCTCGGGCAAGGATTTCCAGTCTGAGTGAGAGTGTGAGAAATATCCATGCAGCCCTCAGCACCGGTATGAGGCTCTGGAGGGTAGACGGTGAAACAGATTGACCCAGGACCATGCTCTGCTAGAAGGTTTGGAGAACACCTTCCTTGTCTGCTTCTGAGAATGATGCTCTTACTCTTTTCTTTCCCCCAGACCTCTTAACCTGCTCTCTCACACTGCAGAGCTGGGGAGCTTTTCATTAACTATTTCCTACTCCAGTTTCCATGGAAAACAAGAAAGTCACATGCACCATCTCCCAAGAGATGACAAAAGTGCCTCTGGTCTAACAATCCTACTCGCCCTTAACAAATGAGGCCAGAAAGAAAAATTACCAAGATGCAAAACAGGGATTTCAAGTCCATCTGCTCAAGTGACATAAAATCTCAGCCTTTTAAAACAACAAAGTGCTAAAAAATTTTCTAGGTGTTAAGACAGGTCCACACTGAGGTATACTTTAACAAAAAAGGGCAAAAAGAGGCATTAAGACTGTATATTACTAGAACGCTTTTGGGAAGTATAATATATTGTGATTTAAAGCATTTGATCTCGCTTTTCCTTGGTGCAAGCCCCAGAATGACGCACTTCTCTACTTCCATTATTTCTAAGGTTTGGGCCAAGGTCCCTGCTGTGACACTAGTACCTGCCTTTTCTAATGGTTAATCTCGTTTCCCCCAGAGGCTTCTGCTGGCTCTCATATAGCGTATGATCCACCAGAATGACACTTGAGAGCGTCTGAAGTCCTGGAAGTCAGATGCGCAGTGCCTAAAGATGGGGTGAGGTGGCTCAGAAGTAGGATTCCTGTTTTGCATTCTTAGCAGTACCGTTTAATTGAAGACCGTGATTTTCAGCATCTTTGCGTCTCAGCTTCCTCATTTATGAGAAACACGTGAATGCATCCAACCGCTCACTCAAAGATGACAGAGAAGGGAAATTCAAACATAAGTAATGTTTGCAAACTACCACATGTTTCTTTTCCATGTAGACACCCATACAAGGCTTCATAATTCTGCTCTCTTCATAAATCAGCTCTCTTTTTAGTGGTTTCAGCCAAGCAACATTTGCCCCATGACATGTAAAGTATAAAGGGTAGCAGAGGTTCAAGTTCCAAGAATGAGAATGAACGCAGAAAAGACACCAAGTTCTGAGCAGCTGCAGGTTAGATGAGGCCATTTTAAAAATAAAAGATCCTGCTATGCTCTGCATTAGGCAGAATGGCGTGTGGGTCTTTTTTGGGGACAGATTCTGTGGAGTCTATCTGGAACTAAAGTAGAATTCTTAATGAAACAGAAATGCAGCGCTCTAAATTTAGAGGCACTATTAATGCTTTTAAAAGCATGTGCATCTATAGCCACGGAGTGTCTGAAATTTCATTCACAGTGTTTGCTCCCATCGGGCCAAATCTGCAACCCACTGAAGCCAGTGGCAAAAATCCCATTGATTTCAACAGACCCAGTGCTCGGCTCACTTTTCCTGTCCCTCTCCATCTTCTGCAGTCTGCAGTTGTTGATACTGGTAATTCTGTTTTACGCTTTAGCCTTTTGGCAGCAAAGAGGAAAGGTTAGAGCTTGCACAGGAGCTGGTTGAGTGAGACAGCAAAATAAACAGCAGGCCAAGTAGTTGAAATCCAAAGGAGATATCTATCTTTTCAATATCAGATCTGTTAGTCTAATACTCTTTGTTTGTGTTGCAAAACAGGCTTCTCTATTGCACTCCAGCTACATTTACATCAGATGTGCCATATATCAAATAATAATACAGACAGGAACTGTGACTTGTCTGGTAAATCGCTTTCTGCTTGTAATATGCTGATCTCTGTGGGATGTGAATGTATGAGATCTGTGGATTGAAGGCAGTATTGCAATCTGTACTATGACGGTTATACATGAGGGATGTTCGTATCAAACCCATACTGCAATTTATTGTTTAGTCAAAAAAACCCCACCTTGATTTATAAATATTTCACCTGAGAAGAACATTCACTCTAAAACCAAGCACACAGACAAGCTTTCAGGTGCCAAAGGATGATCAAAGAGGATTGTCTGGATGGATGCTAGGGGCTCAAGAGCTGCAGCTCCTCCACAATAAAGCTCACCAAAATCAAACAGGAATAGAGGTCATGCTTTTAGTGGGACCATTAATAGCTGATTATCCCTCATTTATGCTCTATTCCAATTAAGCACGTTACGTGTTGAACAGGGGTTAAAAACTGGTATTGGCTGTTCTGTATAGAATCAAGAGAGGTGCATTTCTTTCAGTGTTAAAGAAAAAACTCACCTGTCCTGCCAAATTCTCCTTCCTCATAAGGTCAAGGAACTCAGACTGATGCATTAATAAAACAAAACCCCAACTCTTGTCAATCACTGCTGGGCTTATCTGTCAGAGACACCTTTTTCTGCCAACAGCCTAGTTCTATTTTTACTGAGCAAATGCTTTCACACCTCAGCTTCCATGTGTGTGCCCACTTCATGCGTTGTTCACACCTAGTTTACTCTTAACACCTCTCAAGGACCTTGCAGATAGGCGTGTAAGGATTCCTCCTTTGGACAGCCATGTGCTCTGATAGGAAGGGGGAAAACAAATAGGAACCAGAGTTGCTGTCAGCACTTAGGGCTATCGAGGGGGAACAGGAGAGAAAAGGGGCGAGGGAGCGTATCTTCACGCCTTCACAATTGCTGTCCAGCTTCTCCCTTCTCAGTTTGTAAAGAGTTTGGAGTTAAAGCCATGTAAGAACAACATACTCTAAGCAAGGGCTTTTTTCACCAAAGCTGTAACTCTCCTGCAGTGTTCCATGTGCATCAGTGAGAGCACAACCTTCCAGGAAGGGGTCAGCATGACCACTGATACATGACCAACCATCTCAGGAAGTTCACAGCTCCCTGTCCCAAACTAGTAATGAAATTACTGAACAAACTCTCCTGCATTGCCAGATGTCCTAAAGATTCACTGTATAATCACCAGGAGCACAGGGGGCCGGGCTGTGTCAGCTCATCCTAGAGTCTTTAGGATTGCCACACAGGACATAACATCACTCCCATCCTTCACCAGTTGCTACAACTTCAGTAAGATGTGTTCAAAGGGTGACTACTAACCCAAGTGTACTCTTGGAAATATTCCCAAAGCATCCATCTCAGTGACAATTAGATAAGAAATATGAATCCCCTTGATATCAGTTTAGAGTTTTTCCAGTAACTTCCTACTTAATCTTTGGAACATGCACTATTTAAAGAAAGAGCCTCACAAATGTAATTGGGATGGAGATAAATGTATATGCCGAATATGATTTGACTTTAAAGAATAATCCTAGTATTTAAAACCTATCACTTTTCCCCTTCCACCTCAGTTATTAATAGCATAGGTGCAAAAGAAATCAGACGCTTTCCCTGGGATGAACCAAGCTAATGGAGGGTTGGCGAACCCGTACCCTGTGTGTTGGGCTCTTGAAGGGTATCTGGACGCCTGCATATCAGAACATTGCGTACAAATGCTTTGCTGAATCCAGCCTGGCTGTGTGATGTACCACTGCTAAGAATAAACGTTTCCTAAAAATAAACCTGTACTTTCCTGGCTTCCCTCCTTCCTTTGTTTTCTTTCTCTGTTTGTTTTCTTTCTCTCTTTCCTTCCATCTAGCTATCTTCTTTTCTGCGCTTTGTGCGGATTCAATATTCATAAAGATCTCTCCTTTTCAGCATTACCAGGCATGGGGCCTCCCAGCACATAAGATTGCATACAGGAAAGTTAAGTTCACTTACTAAAATTACTGATACAAGAATAAAACATTTATGAACCAGGCCTCAGTTTCACAATCATTTCACCAAGACTATCATTTCATCCTTGTAACAATCAGTAGACTATGTAAGAAGTGAATCATTGAATTCATTTGGATCAGGAAACGGATGCTTCTTTATGTCAGAATTACAACAGGATTAATTTAGAACCTATTTTCAATTGAAAAACAAATAGAAAACCCAATGGCACAGAGACTACAGAACACTTGCAGGTAGATGACGGACAACTACCATAATAGCATAAAGTTCAACAGCATAAAGTGCCTGCCTTATTGTTACTTCAAGTCAGACATCTCTACATCCCTCACTCTCCCTGAAAATAATAGTAAGATTGGAACAAAAGGCATGAGAAATTTATAAGACTATTGTTTCTTGAGCTCCCCCTTCCCACTCTTGGTAAGGAACCAAGCCCCCACCTGTCAAAAACAAGCGTTGCCAATTCTTTTCTCTGCCACAGAGAGTGGGGCCAAAATTTTCAGCTGTGACTGACGGGTCATTTTGGAAATCCAATTTGGCATGCCTCAAGAGAACCCGATTTTCATAAGGCATCAGAGCAGTCTTTCCTAGTTCACTAGAGCATGAATCGCACTCATAATTATTGAACCCATTTTGTATTCAGATTCTACTCTCCCTCACGCAGAGCGACATCAGCTTAAGTGTTCTCATCTCATTTTTTCTTTTCCCACAATTCAACTCTCTCACATTAGCAGTGATGGGGGGGAACCCTCTCTGAAATGTATTATTTCATTGAATGTTTCCAACCAGGCTACATTTTTCATGGTCTTTATTTGGATCAATCACATTAAAAGCTGATGTTGCATTATTTAATCTTTGACAGGCATAGAATTAAGATGCAGGTTTGTTCACTTGCAGAAAATGTCAGACTAGAATTAGATGATCACTTTAGGGATTCAAACTAACTACTAAGATAGCTGCTTTTTCAAGCAGAAAATGTTAATATTCTTGCCATATTTTTTTCCCCGGGTTCTAGTGGCATGAGAATGGGATTTATTAGAACCTGGAGTAAGTTTGTGGAAAAATTGTCCTGTTCTTTTCTTCAGTGCAAACAACCTATAACTGAATATTCAGTACCAAATTGTACTATACCAGGTTTGGTACTAACATAACAGAAAGCCCCCTAGATAGTGTACACTGCACAGGAATTTTAAGGACTAATGCCTCAGGGCAAGTCAGATCGTCTGCTGCAGACTACCGTCTTGTCTGGCTTCGGACAGTTCTATAAAGCTATGCTGATTTACAATAGCCCAGACATTCCCTCCTGCCACTTAAGTTTTCCACATACAAAGCACGGCGCTCTTAAAGCTCAGTTACCAAAAGGACAGAATTCAACAACACGTACTCCAGGAGAGCCCAGGATATCAACGGAACTTTCCTCCTCCTGATACACTCACCTGGGTCACGCAGTCCAGTCCGCTGTAAGTATTAGGCCATATCCTCAAACACCATTTAAACATCTCAATAATGAAAAAAGCAACTATCTATCTCATGGCCCTGCAGTGTGCTGAGTTTCCACTTTACTGGATGAAATACCCAGCCAGTGAAATTTTCATTACCTTATGCATGGCATACCAGATCATTAACCTGTCCAAAAAGCACAACTCCCCGCAGAGAGCGGGAGCTGTGATGGGAATGACAACAGCTTTCCAGGGGTCCCATCACTTCATTTTTAACTGGGCCCGAGCGACCTGGCCGCTGCTTACCTATTCTCACAGTCACAGAGTGGTGGGGGTTGGAAGGGACCTCTGGAGATCATCTGGTCCAACCCCCCTGCCAGAGCAGGGTCACCTGGAGCAGGTTGGACAGGAATGCATCCAGGTGGGTTTGGAATATCTCCAGAGAAGGAGATTCCACACCTCTCTGGGCAGCCTGTGCCAGTGCTCTGCCACCCTCACAGGAAAGAAGTTTTTCTTCATGTTGAGACAGAATTTCCCGTGTTCCAGTTTGTGCCCATTGCCCCTTGTCCTGTCGCTGGGCACCACTGGAAAGAGTCTGGCCCTATCCTCTTGCCACCCGCCCTTTAGATATTGATAAGCACTGATGAGATCCCCTCTCAGCCTTCTCTTCTCCAGGCTGAAGAGCCCTGGGTCTCTTAGCCTTTCCTCAGCAGAGAGATGCTCCAGTCCCTGACCATCTCCATAGCCTCCGCTGGACTCTCTCCAGTCTGTCTTGAACTGGGACGACCAGAACCGGACACAGTGTTCCCAATGTGGCCTCACCAGGGCAGAGCAGAGGGGGAGGATGACCTCCCGCCACCTGTGGTCACACTCTCTATTCTCCTGAAGATGCATTTCACGAGGACCAACGTGCTCTGGTAACGAGCGGGTTAACAAGCAGCTATACAAATTTTTCTCTTCTGTAGCTGAGTTACCCCACAATCAAAGCAACAGCCTGTTTTTCAGCATGGATCTTATCTTCCTACTCAAGAGGTCACAGATTGCCAGCCTTGTTTTAATGAGCTGTGTCCTGTGAATTTCACAGTCACTTCAAGTCTAATAAGGGAACCCACAGGGGTAGTGTTTTCAATTTGCTCCTCTTTCCTGGAGAGTTTGCACCATACATCACACGTAGCAGCTCACAGCTGGTGAAAAAGAAAAGAATTAGCTTGTATTCCCTATACAGGGCTTTTATAATTCAATATTTATTAAGATTGGGGTCCTCTCATTTGAAAGGCCAAACAGTTTGTTTTACTATGTGTGGGACATATTACGTTAATATAGTGAACAACTGCTTCCAAGAACTAATTTAGTGATGGTGTTGAAAAGCCCTGCGCAGCATAGAAATATTATGAACAACTAAGAATCCTTAATACTTTGTCTAACCAAGCCTCGTGCATACAAATTAAACATAATTGGAATCCCTGCTCCCACCATTAGAACTAAGGGCTACTTTACAACTGAAATGACACCTAAACGTCTAATTTTAATTTCAAATTCACTCTATAAAAGCACAGCCTGATTGTTTTACTCCCTTCTAAGGAAGTCTTATGAAAAATGAGCAAATCTAAGCTTTACTTAAATGTATATGAATGAACGCAGCTATCAGCTGAAGATCATTGCAAAGCAGTGCTCCTTGAATATTCATTAATTCTTCCAGAGATCTCATATTCCCTCGTACACACAGTAGCAAAATACTATTGCTCAGTAAATAACACCACTGTCCCATGAGAAATTCAGAGATCTGCTTCAACTTTTCACCTAAAAGGAATGTGAAACATTCCATTATTTTGGAATATAGAATATATCGATCTTCATGTTCATACAGAAAAATTTTATTTGAGATGCTTTCTCCTGGCATTTGGAGATTAAGTGGCTGTATTGAACAGAATTAAAGTATTTCATGTTAGTGAGATTTGGCATTAGCTTATGCTTCTCTACCATCCATTAGCATCAGAAATTAACTATATGTCTATTTCCAATAAATGTTTGTATAACTATGTTTGTACACAGATTAATATAGAGTATAAATTCAACCTACGACACTTCACAGTGAAACATGCACAGTGAGTCACCAAAAAGATGGAGAGAATTTTACCTTTTTTGAGGCAAGAATTTGTTAATTTGCCAGTAAAACACAGGAGACAACACATGATTTAAGAGTGAAAGAAGGCTTCTGTTAATTGGTAGGAACCTCCTAAACAATGAAGAGACAGTGGAAGTGTTTCTTCATCTGCCTCTCACAAATATTCCTAAGTGTTTTGGATGTCGTAGTGGATAGTTCCTTACTTGCTTCTCTGCTTAAACTGTTGGAGTTAACGCAATTTTTCAGTTAAATGAGTAACAACAAGAGATTCCTCGTCAAAGGGTGTGGCAAATATGTTAAGCGTGGCTGGAAAACTTCAACGCGTGTCTCTCCATCGTACCCAAAGACTAATCACGCTCTCCCTCTTTTTGCACAAAAGGGAATGAGTGCCAGCCATACAAGAAGTAGGAGGTGCAGAAGGGTTTTCCAGTGACCAGTGGATACCTTCTGCTGTGCCCCAAGATCCTGAGGAACACACTTAGACCCTGCAGGTCAGCAACGAGGCTCATTTTCATGTCCCCACTCTATAATGCCCATCAGCTCAAGGAAACATTATTAACCTTAAACCCAGTTTTAATTTTCCATGTCCTGCTGGAAAATCTCAAAATGTCAAGAAAGAAAATTCTCCCTCGTGTTTCTGGAATGACAGTTTCTATTGTCTAGAGAGCAGGAGAAGAACATAGTGTGGAAAACAAAGGAAAACAGCTTTACCTACGCTACAGTTAATAAAAATTAAATGTCAAACAGGACAAGAAAAACTGTTGTGGTAACATACAGAGGACAGGATCCAGGAGAGACTCTGAGTAATGAAAAGGTCAGGGAAGCCTATAAATAAAGCCTGACACAGACGAGATCTAGGGAGGCAGAAGGCTCATCAGAAGACTACAACTGCTCTGGCAATTTAATGAATATGTTTTATGTAAATGGAACAATTACTATTCCAGGTCCAGAAACTGTCCTTACCCTAAACACTACATACAGCCCATGTCAACCACCAAAACAAGGCGTAAGCTGATCACATTCCTTGTGCGGACTGCACAGTGGAGGGACACCGCTCGGTCGCGGGGATGCAGAGCGATTCCCCCTTCTGTCAGGCTGCCCCATGGAAACTCGTGGTTTTCTTGGGGATTTGGTTTGCAGACCCCACCTGCTCCATGTAAAAGCACATGGGTCCGCAGGTTTTGATGGTCAGAAATGTCCCACCTTAGGGTTTGCACAATTGCACGGTCTGACGTTCAGCTTCAATCTCCCCTGTTTGGGTCTCCCCTCCAATTTGGTCCCCCCTTTCTGGCCACAGTTTTTCCTGAACAAGCCTGGTTCTTACCCACAGCAGTGACCATGCTGCTCAGAGGGAGACCACAGGGAGGACGACCTGCCCGTCTTTTTAGCGCTATATGATGCCCTGTGGCAGCATCGCACTTCACTGTTTGTTGCACGAACGCAGAATAAGAAATAGCTCCTGCCTCGATGAAATTGCAGCCATAAAGCCCCAACTCAAAAAATCAACCAGCTTAAAATTCAGGACATGTTCTGGGCCTTCCTGAACAGAAGCCTAAACAGATACGACAAACAAAGCAACATGTGTAAGCACTGACTCGCACAGAATTGTACGGGGGGTCAGTGGAAGGCAGGGATAAAACGCAAGCCCTCTGAGTCACAGCCCATTGCCTTAGCCATCAATTATGCCGCCTTCTTCAATATTGCATGTAACGAAGCGCAGCACTTTGTTCGAGGCTAGCTGTTCATTTACACCAGCTAGGACCAGTTATTCATTCAGTTCATTATGATGATTGTCGAGTAGGAGTGCTGCAGGAATAACTGCAAGACTCAGCCCCGCTGTGCAGACACAACAGAGGCAGTCCCGCACCCGACAGCTTGCGGTCTCGCTGCGAGAAGGCTGAAAGCAGATCGGTAGAAAAAAAACGGGCAGGGGAAGCACAGGGCACAAGACAGCTATGATTCAATAAAACCTGACATTGTGAAGTCAAATGTGAATAAAAAGTCTTTTCTCTGCTGTTGAAAGGTACTTGGAGAGTTGTTCCAACTGCCCCACTGGATCTGGGGTCCTGGTCCTACTCCCTCTCCCTTTCCAATTGCTGTTTCAGCCACGCGGTCTGTCTCTTTATTCAGCTTGGCAGCGGAGAGAAGTTTCATTCTGGGAAGGACAAACCCCTCATGGCCTTCCTTCAAGGGTCCATCAGGCGATGACTCTCTCTGCCTGCACCTGGCATCTGTCTCTCCTCTTTCTATTCTGGGATGAAGAGAAACAGCTGAGCTCTGCTACCGTATGCGAGGGAGGCAGATGGGGCGTGAATTCAGTAGTGATTGTACTGCTCATTTGTTTGGCATAAAAATGACGGACACATGATAGAACAACCCGGAACAAACATGGGGGGGGGGGGGGGGAANGGGGGGGGGGGGGATGAATACTGAATAGCTTTTACCGTCATTAATTTTCCTGTTACTGTGAGTTTTTCTTCTCATTCAGTGATAAATCTGCATAAACATGGAGGGTTATAGTTGTCATCCTGCTTCTCGTCAGGTATTTTATCTGACAGGCTGCTCTATTTCTATGATTTCCTATAGTGCATTTCTCAGACTTTTGGGCAATGGGAACAGACATTTCAGTTTCACTGCTTAGTTAGCTGCACACCAGGATATGTATGCACTACTGGATATTTGGGTAACAAAGGTAGAAAGGAGGAAGCATTTGCTTCCTCTCTGGGGCAGAATGACAGATTCTCAGAATTTTCTATTAACCTTTGACTTTATCTGCATTTAGTTTTGTGAGCTCTAAATCCATGCAGGATTTGAGAACCACAGTAAAATTAAAAAAGAACCTATTTTAAGATTAGGTTTTTCTGACATGAACCCCAAAAGCTTTCACTGATGAGGACAATGAGTTCGGTGGTTTCTCAACCGAGCTCAAAGCTGCTGCTTGTGCATACTATAAAAACACAATTTCATCCAAGCTGATGAAAAGTCCCTTAAGGGAAAATATATTGAAAGAGCGACGGGTCAAAAATATGATGCATTTGCACTCAGAAAATGCAGGCTAGCGTTGCTGAATTTGCACATTGTAACTGCAAAAACCATGCAATCCTTAAAATATTCCTGCAATGGTCTTATGCTGAATGAGGAGCTTTATGAATATTTCAATGACAAGATGAGGCTTGAAAGAATAGAGTTGTTTCAATTTTGAATCACCCTTCCTTAAATAACTTGCCCTATTTGGTATTAAATTAGCCTCAGTACAATCCAACAGCCCCTCCACGTGCCCTGGGTAATGATGGGACCTCAGGAGCTGGAACCACCTCACTGTCCCTCCTGCTATTGCTTTGAATAGACGAACCGTGGCTTCATTGAGGAGACACTGAGCTCTTGCCATCCTCTTTGGCAAACAAAACCCTATTTAGATGGCTCAGCCAAAGCGTTTCCCCTCCTCCTTGCCCACTGTTATTTACAGTATTTGAGTGTTAATTTAAAGGCTCAGCTTTTTGCTGTGGAGTGCTACACCTGCCCCCTCTCTGTATCAGAAGCAGCAATAGTGGCTCTCTGTCAGAGGTGGACAGAGCCAGGCTTGTTCTTGCAGGGTTGGAGATACCTAGGGAGTAGGAAATAATATTATGCTGCACTGATCATCTCATTTCTACTCCCAGGTAAGGAAAGCTCCTTGGTTTTCTTCTCTGTCCCTACCTAGAGGTGGACTATCATTCAAATACTTTGTGAATAAAAGCAAAGCTTTACCACCTTTTTACCACTTCATGTCCTGGTTCTGATCTCACTAAACCAACCAAAATACAGCATTAATTCTGAGGAGTTACTCCTGATTTTACTGGAGTTAATTAAAACAGGCTATTTTTTCACTTGTTCAGCTCACCTCAGTGAGCTAAATTCTGTATTTGCTCACACCAGTGACCTTCAGTGCTTGCTGAACCAGTGGCATCACTGAAGTCACTCGAGAATTGCGTTCATATCAGCCCGTGAAACACAGACTTCATTGGGAATTTACTGAGGTTTCATGCTTCTTGGGGAAGTTGTATGTTTGTGCTACCCGGTTCTAGCTTAAGCAGGATGCCTAGACAGTCCTGTAAGGCAAATAACAAACTTCCTCCAGCAAAACTGCAGAACTAGGCTTTACTTTCAGCACTTACCAGTTCTTTCAGTGGTTATCACTGTTTCACTAGCCTTGAAATGGAAACTGCTGCCACTTTTACGCACAGACTGAAAGCTTGCCTAGTTTCCCTGTAACTTAAATTAAGTATCCTCTCCATCATCCACCAAACTGCTGCTTAACACATTCTGGCACCGTGCCTCTCATATATTGCCGCAGATACAGCTGGCAATGCACGGAGCTTATCATGGGGTATTAATTACTTGAGCATAAATAACATTCCCTCTTATCACAGCTCCATGATCCACTATTTCTGATGGAAATATATTCATAATACAAGTGAGAGAAAACAATGAGGGGGTAAATTCCAGCCTAAAAAATGAGTGACAGGTCTGGAAATGAGTGAAAGTTAAAGCCAGGCAAATTAAAATGGAAAGTAAAGGTACATTTCTAACAGTCACGTTGATTAACCCCTGGAACCAACTACCAAGGAAAGAGCTGGATTTGTCATCTCTAGATATCTTCAGTCTAAGAAACATACTTTTGTCCAAAGTCTTAATAAGCCTAAGTATGGAAACTCGTACAAGAGAAAAAAGGACACAAGGTCAGCTTGGCACCAGTGACCTCACACAAGAAGAGCCCAGTTCAACAGCCAGGACTGGGGAAGCAACCCGTACCACAAAATGACTCAGCTGGCAGGGCTGCCTCCCACTCCAGTCCCCAAACCCTCAAACAAAATCAAGCAGAACGACAAAGCCTTTGCTGTACGCAATTCTCCTTTCCTGCCTCCATGCACAGCTCATTAACTCTCCTGCATTAGAAAGGTGTTTCCCAACTATCCTGTCACAGGGAGAAAAATCAAGAACAAGAAACGTAGCTTTTGTGGGCTCAAAAACTCTCATTAATGATTGCAGGACAGAAAGCCACACCTGAAATTAAATTACCTTCCTGACTCTGCACTGCTGAGGGTTACGCGATGTGTTTGTGCTGTGCAATGCAGGGTTTAGCTGCACGCTGTCGGAAAATGGTTTGAAGGCGGAGGTTTGCCTGCCGGAAAAATAACGTGTGTGTGTGTATGTCTGTATGGAGGCACCTGAACTTACCAGGAATAAGAGGGTCCTCGGGTGGGGTCTTAAAATGCAGGATTAGGGAATGCAAGTTTGGGGGGAGTGGGGTTGTTTGTGAGTAACTGGGTACACTTTGTGTACCCGCACAATGCGGGTAGCTCCAGAGAGCCGCTGCCATGCGTGTGGCATGAGAGTTGGCTGTTTTATGTACACTTACCCAAGTGTACGCTCCTGGGGATGGATGCTGTTGTGAATTTTGCCTCTCAGTGATACATTTATAAGGCAGATGTAATTATTCAATGTTTTGAATATGTATTTTTAGCTTGTTTACTGGGCCCATTATATAAATATGAATGGTTATTTGTGCACGAATAGTGTGTTTACAGGTTATAAATGTTTCTTGTGGAGTATTAGTTAATATTTTTGAAAGGACGGAGGCTGATGAGTGTATAGTATATATTGGGTATTTATGTGGGTGGACATATCTATGTGAGTTATTTCAACTCACATAAGAGATGCAGACTTGTATTTAAATGTTATTTACAGCACGGAGTGGGTCTGTTATGCTTTTATTCCCGTGGTTTATTGTCCTGCACATGCTTGCAGAACAGCAGGGAAACTGATATAATTTTCAGAGATGACAATTCTGGAAGAGGTTTCTCTCCCTTACTTTCAGAAAAGTTCAATATGCTCACTAAATTAAACCTCTCTTTGGGATACACTTCAGGAAAAGGAGAACACAGGACCGTCCTAGGGCCTGCCTGAAATGCTTTGGGAAGGGTACGGCTTGGTTGCATCACCAAAACCCACATCGCTGATTGCTGTGCTACACAACTTGAAAATATGGTTCCCCACATTTTATATACCAAATGCAAGGTGCGTTCAACTCTGGGGGATATCCTCCTCCAGATCTGCTCTGCTTACTAAAAAACACAGGAGGATGTTTCTCCTGCTCGACAGAAGTCAGGGAAGTTCTTTTGCTACTGCTCACCCTGGCGCCGTTTGAAGCACCGCTTCAACAAGGTACTTAGGCATATTTGCAAATTTCAAACACAGAAACAGTCCATGAAGCCAACCGAGTACACAGCTGCTTAAGGGCTTCGCTCAAGCGGGGAGAAATACAGTTCTTGTCTTACTTCCCATGCATTCTAAGAGCTTTGCACCCCACCGCACTACGCACCATTCAGCAGTTCTTCTGCTAGCAATACCTGACCTGCAACAACAAAAATTCCTAACACGTAGGATATATGACTGCTCAGACTTGACAGTATTAGGAAAGAGCGGGTTTGTGTGATGAGTCTCGAGGGCAGTGAGCAGATGAAATAACTCTGGGGCCATGTGAAGATGGCTAGCTTCTCTCTGGAAGCCAGGACAGAGAAGAAAGGTGCAGAGGCAATCTAGTGCCATTTTCCAAGCTCTCTATCTCTGCGTCACGTAAGGGACCCAGCAAGCCCTCTCTCATGTTGAATTGAGCTGGACAAGTCAGCTCCTTGGGCAGAGCTTATCTAACATCTCTCTGAGGGGCTGAAATTGCCTGACTTGCACAGCTCCGTTACAGTTTTCCTTTCCATTACTGTCCCCTACATTAGGAGTTCACTTCAGCTACAGAGAAAAAAAATTCTGAAAAACAATTTTGACCGGTAATTACTTTGCAGAGGGAGGGTGAGAAGTGAGGGGCTCAGAAAAAGAACAAACCCTTCTAAGAAGCCTCTCCCATTTTCCTCCCTGTTTTCTTCCCTCTGTTCCTCTGAAGCTTAGAATGGAAAAAGATGAAGCTGAGCACAAAAACTAAAATGAGACCTTTTTGGAAAATACTACTCTCTCCAAGTTTGCAAGATGCTTTCTAGAACTGACAAACATTTCAAATGAAGTTACTTCACTTTGAAACTTACTGTATAACATAATAGTAATTCCTATATCCTGGAGGCCAAGCTGACTGCTGGCTCTTAATATGGTATTAAGTACAACAAAGTCACGTCATGTTCATTTTTCCACCCCCCTCAGAAAAAAATACAAATTTCTCTTTTATCTATATTCTAACATCAGGTCTCTAATTAAATGGCATCTCTGACCGCTACAGATAGTATTCTCCTCTTTGTTTACATGTCAATAAGACCATTGCTTTCTATTTCCAGTTTATCTTTTCTCTGTATTAATATCAAGATGCAAAACCATATTAAGATCCCTAGTGTACAGGTCAGTCCATCCCTACTACAATATATATTTATTTCATAGGTATACATACAGTCCTTCCCATATGGAAAATAACTCTTGCATATTATATATTCTTCATTGTACTTTGATAAAGAAGTAATTCTGGAGGTATCTTATTTTTTTTCACCAAATTTTGGGGGGTAAGAAAAGACATTTTCCCCAAGAAGGCCATTTTTTTTCTGTGTTGTTCAAATTTCTGGAAATTTTTCATCTCACCGACTAGGTTTTTTCACCCTTTTTCTGGACATGACAATCTTCTTTGGGGAAGTATGGTTCTATGCTTACCTCTTTGTAAAGACTGAAATTGTTAACTCAATTTGGAGCTTCACAGGAACAGCAATCTTCATTGAGCTGCAGGACAACGCATGCCTAAAACACTTCAGGAAGTTATGGCAGGTTAGCATTACGCCTTCAGAGATGTCACTGCTTGCCACTGGCAGAAGGGGGGAACTGATCCTGATTTTGGACACCAACTAACGTGCTCGCACCAGCCTGACCAGATGGCTCCAGTTATGTCAGTGCACATTCCCATTGGCTATAGGAACATCAGCATCTAAACCTTTACTTTAAATATGTACAGAAGAGCAGAGAATTTTGCAAATTGTTACTTACCCACTCTACCTACTCCAGGGACTCTGTCTGAAATTCCAGCACGTTTCAAACTCCCAGATGGCTACTTAATTTGTTTTAAATCATCAACCAGAACAGAAACTGGGCCATCTAGGCCAGGAAAAAACCTTCACTGGGGCAAGATCTAAACTTTCTTTGACCACAGACAGCCTAATAACGTGTCAAAGATTCCACGAAAAGAATACACAAAGATAGCACTTCAGTTTGAGAAGAAAGTTAAAATAGTGGATAAACATGCTAAAGGTTTGCAGGGAAAGTTGTCCTGTTGATAATCAGACATTTTGCATGACTGTGATCCTGGAGGAAAACGCTAAAATCTATTTGTAAAATTCATGAAGCCAAAACACTTCACTACATACCAGAGAGGTTTTTTTCCTCTTCTTTTAATTTAGCAGTAACAATGTCTACAATACATTGATTCACAAATTAAGTGAAGGTATGAAACCACATTCTTCATACTGAGATAGGACATTCTGGACTTTTACTTTTTAAACACCCTCTCAAGGGGGAAGAGTTCTGAACCTCCAAAGAACATCTTTTGAAACAACCAGTGGTGGGAATTTCAATTTTAACAGTGATCATATTTAGTGAGCCTTGTCCATAGAGATGAAAATGCTTTGCAAACGAGTGCAAAGCTCAGAACCTCACTGTACAGACAAAAGGGGAGGGAAACTGAGGCACAGTGCTGTGCAGTGACTGCCAGGATCAAGCAGCAGGCAGCAGAGATCTGGAGAGAAATCTCAGCTCTCTGACTCCCAGTCAATTCCTGACTCGCCAGGCCACAGTCTCCCAGTAAGTGTACGTGGGTATCTACTGTCCAGCAGTTCATGTGTTATACAGGCATATCTTCTTTCACCTCTCCTGCTGTCCCATTGGCTCCATTCAATCCTGCTGGCTCCCTGCCTTCTTCCTCTTCTTCTTCTTCTTGCCCTTTTGCTGTCTCTGCTTCTCTGCCTCCGCTCAGGAGGGTGGCACTGGAGAGGTGGCTGAGGAGCTGGCCTTCCCGGCGAGACTCAGCCAGCTCCTTGGCACAGCACACAGGAGTGTTGGTCTCGTAAGTGCTATGGAAGCTGTTATAGTCGACTTCGTAAAAATCCTTCTCCAGGGTGAGGACAGGAGTGAAGCGATGTCCCCACAGCACCTCAGTGTCCATGTAGGAGCTGCGAGCCTGGCAAGTCATCCCTGGGTAGAAACAGAAGGATGTTAAATGCAAAACTTCCTTACATGCTCACCCAACCACTTCTTTCATTTAAAAGCACTTTCATGTTATCTCCATACCTGATTTCTCTGGGACACAGAAAAGGTCTTCGCTTAATAAGCCTCACAAAAGCCTCTATCCTGAAAAAGCTGAGCACTCAAAGGCAAAGGGATGGATTCATCGCCGCATCTTCAGACTGTTTCCTGAACCTTGTGCTTATGGGTTTGAAGTCTGGTACCACTAAGCAGCTTCTCTCTGTCCTCACATTGCTCTGTTGAGGTGTTGCTTGCGTGGCTGATACTAACAACACTTCTGATGGATCGTGCTAGAACAATATCCGACCCTGCCGATGCACTCAAATCCTGACCCACACAGCCTCTAAGCAGAGGGAACCACTGCCCTGCGCTCCCACCGTGCCTGACCCCGTCCTCCTTCATCTACAGCAGTATCAGCAGCTCCCTCCTGCACTTAGGTTAAGACACCCAGATGTATAGCCTGAAACGTGGAGAGGGCCACAACTCCTAGTGATTTACATGGCAGCCTTGCTTTTAAATACCTCCGGAGGGATCAATTCAACCGTACGGGGTTGGCAGAACCAAAACTCCCGACGACATGCAGTCAAGCTCATAAACATATTGAATTCCATGTATTAATGGATTGTGGATTGAATGAACAGTGGGAAATATGGAACTGATATTTGCCAAGCTGCTTCTCAGCCCCAAGGATCAGAGTTTATTTATTTACTTTGAAAAAGTTTAAAGAGGAGCTTTGCAGAGCTGGGATAAGTGTTTAGCATTGGCCTAACTGCGAACACATTCTCTTGGAATCACCTGGCAAGGTCAAGGCTGACTTCTCTTCCAAATATGTCTTCTGCTTGTCCTAATTATGTTATGATTTTGGAATTAATTCTGGTGAAATTTGGAAAACCTGACCTCACAAAGTCCTCCCACTGTTCTCTTTTGGAGGGTGAGAGATAGGCCAGACTGGAATACATTCAAAGCATGCACTTGATCCAGTTCCCGGCCAATACTTCCAAGTCTAACTCCTGCTGCCCAAAGTACACAAGCAGAAATCTAAAGCAGTGCATAGGGGGAGAAATATCAGTGTCAGATGCTTCACGGAAGAGCATATCATGTATTCTCACCACATGAGCTTAGAGTAATCAGAAAACTCCTTTCCTTAAAAAAAAATAAAAAGCACCTTTGTGAAAAGACGAGTATTTTGTTCTCTTAATTGCTACAGTCCATTAAAAGACACCCACGCAAGCAAGCTCTCTGGAAAGCTTTACTTGTCTCTTATTGCTTTCCTTCGTTTAAAGCTATCGGGCCAGGAGTATATTAGTTGCTTTGGGTTCTTGAAAGGGAAAAAGAGGGACAGTGACACATGCAACACTGAGAAATTTCCAGATCTGTATCGCAGACTGAAAAGCCAATTTTTCCCCCCCAAGAAGATCTGCAGGAGTATTTGCTTCTGGGCAGGAACAACAAGTACTGAGTTAGTCATAGCGTGCCTGCTTCCTGGGCCGGAAGGAACCGGGAAGTGCAGAGGCTGCTATGAAAAATACAATAATGGAAGAAGAAAATTACCCCAAGTGTTTTTGCCTTTCGGAGAAGCTCTATCGAGGTACAGCGTCTTTTCAGCTTTTGCTTGATGAGTAAAAACCAGTGTGGAGACCACTCCTGACTACACGGTGACAGTACAATGTGCAGCATCACCTGCCTGGAGTCCTCGGTCCTCGAGGTGAAGACTGGTTAATCTTCACTCCTTTTTATCAACTAGCAAAGAGCAGCTCATGGAGTCCTGCTTATTTTGGAGTCCTGCTACAATTCTTCTCAGGAGAGCTGTGCTGCTGACACTTATCATACCGTTGACCTCCCTGGGCAAGGGCTTTTACTGCAGGCTGTTCTGAGGGTCAGTAATGCAGGGCTAATCCCATTTTCCGATGCTCCCTCATGCTGGGAGGCCAGAATGCTGGACAACCAGCAGCCTGTGCGTGTACGGTAAGGAGACAGTTAAAATAAACTAGCTGGTTTTCCTTTAGACAGAGCTGGTTTTGCACCAGAAATCAGGAAGGCTTCAAGTGCCTCCTCCAAGCTCTGAGGGCTCTGAGAGCACAGCGAGGAGAGCAGGAGAGGAGACAGTCCAGGCTCACAGGACTGGGTCCCTGTGAATGAACCAGCTGATTCTTCATCCTGCATAAAGGCATCACGTAGAAGTCCCCAAGGCCAAGATGGGGTGTCCCCGCTGAATGTGAGGGGCTGAGGCATCCTAAGGGAACTCTATAATGAAGACCTGAAATAGCTCCTTCCCTGGGGAGAGTACCTGACAGCGAACCTGCACTCCAGAGACACAATCCTAGTTATCTCCTGCTGTAAGTATTCAATTAAGGAAGGAACAATAGAAAGCTTTCAGCAACCAAATACTGCACACTGCCAGCTTCCTGCAGTAGCTGCTTGCTGTAACCCCAGGGGTACACAGAGCCAGCACAATAAGACAACTTGTAATTGCTCCATAATCCCATTCAAATATTCCTTTTTAGCACATGTGCAGTGGTGTTTTAATTGCGTGGGGACATACTGCTTGGCAACTCCTACGTTACCCAGTAAACAACAGCATTGTCTCTGCTTCAAATTCCATTAAGTGCCTGCTTTGCCTGCTGCCCTGTGCTCTCCAGCCTGGTTAATTAATGCATCTGTAATGTCCCCAGCTAATTATTGCCTCTGTAACTGCAAAAAGATGACAGAAGAGGTGTGGAAACAATAAACCTTACTTTTATTAAGAGCACATGGATGCAGCTGCTTTGCACTTGCATACAATGTGCTTGGTGCCCTCTGCGCTCGGAATATTGGAGCTTCAGCTTGCGGTGGGGTGGAGAAACTCGCTAGGCTAAGATCTTTCATACACGGCTGTGGGCGCTCTGCAAAAAACAGCGGCTTTATTTCATGAGCCTTGCTTATCTGAGCCCATGGGACATCCTGGGTGTTGGTTCTGTCCTGTGCTCACACCCGTCAAGAACCGCACCGGCTTTGCCTCTGCCCTTCTACTTCAGTGCAGTAGCACTGTGTCGAGCAACTCTGAAGCACCGACATTTCAGAGAGCACAAGAAATTGAGGGAGAGTTCAAACTCTCTCAATTTCTTGCAAAAAATAATCATAGTATTTATGGCCCTGATAAAGGCTGTTAATCCTTTTCTTAAAGTAGATACAACTACACATTCTGGGTTTAAGTGGTATAGATATGTGGTATAGTTATAAAGAAGTGGTATTTGGTGACTTGGGCGTTTCATTTAAATAAGCTTCATGCCAAAGGAATATCCTCATTTCCCCTTTGTCAGTCTAAGTAGATGTGCTTCAAAACTTATTTAAAAATAAAGTCATAGAGATTTCCATTTTTCAAGTGTATTGTATTTTCCGGATAGTAAGACCATTAGAAGTTTAATTTTCTCCTAAACAATCTGGTTTAAAAATGAAAAAATATGTTTGATATAAATTTGTACAGTCTGTCAGTTGTGGAAAATGTGAAATGATATATCAAATCTTCAGCTTTCAGGGTTTAGTTACAGCTTTCTCGTCTCTTAATTCAGCAGTTTAGCTTTCAGTTGCAAACAAAACTCAATTTTAATTGAAACCAGAAAAAAGTTCGTACAAAGTTATAAGCAGATGCACCAAATTTTCAATAAAGCTGGAACCAGTTCCAGGCTTTTCAGAAAGCTGGAGACCAGAGGACTGTCTCCTGGTTTCAAGTTCTGCAATAAACATTTCATAGAGTTTTAACGATAATGTCATTATAGCAGAATCCTAAGAAGTGGATTTTTTGTCTGTTGGCTGGAGTCACTACATCACAGGATCAATAACAGAGTTTGTGCGTGTTCCTGTTTAAGGCAGCCATAGATGCCTTCTGAAATGGCCCGTTTCTGGTTTCCAGCAGATGAAAAGATGCAAAATATATTGCTATGTGTATAAAACCAGGTGTTTCATTACATTTGAGAACAGAGAGAGTCACTGAGGAAAGACTGGTGTGTAAAATAGGTGTCAGGGAACTCTACCAATAAGGCACTTTTCTGTCATCAAAATCAGTTGGGATCAGGCAGCTTACATTTTATCAAAGACAAAGGAATGTTAATACGTGCGGACAAAAAGCGGTTATTTGATGGCTCACTCAGTAAGGAGCCTGGGTTTTCTGCAGCGTACTCAATGGGAGTTGCAGATTTCTGAACGTTTCACTGCTTGCAATGCCACTGATTATGCAAGTGGAGCAGACGCGCGCCTGGCTCTGCCGCGCTGCTCAGGAAAACGGCGATTGCTCCTGATTTCCAGGTCTTGTATACCCTTAGGTTACCAGATAAAATCAAACTGCATTATCACAGGCCAAATCTAACTGTATTTGCAGCTGTTTGGTTACCCAGAGATGCACCAGCAGCCTTTCTCCAACTGTTGGAGGATACGTATTTGCGTCAAACATGCCGTCATAGCCAGTACCTTTACTGGCAGTTTAACGGGATAGGGCAAGGGCACCACAAAGCATTCTACCAGCCCAAGAAATTGCCACAGGCTTCAATTTGATCACATCAACAGTATAGTTGAATCTTTCAGTACTGCTACACGGCCTGAACTTTCTCAGTGGGTAGAGATATCCCAACCCCTGGGGCTGTCAAGACAACATTTTTCATCAGCCTAAAATTAACTCTCCTCATTTAAATGCCACAGTGCTCAGTGATTATCTGCTGGCAAAATGTCATGTGGATGCTGACTGTATGTTTGCCATATTTGTGAGGCTCTCCCTGCAGTTCAGACACAGATATTGCTGGAAGTGATTTCGCTTCTCTGTCCTTGTTTTCATACACTATTGTTTGCAGGGTGACTTTTCTCCTTGTACTGGATGCACTAAAGCTGCATAATACATACTCCGCTCCTTCAGCTGAACTCCACCTACGCTACAAGAATACCGAGAGAGAACTGATGGACTCAGAGTTATGGTGACAGACTGATGTAAGTTAGGATGGCAGGGAGTAGTTATAAAAATTTTAAGTTCTATCACTCTAATTAAGCAATACATGTCTTTAGATTAGCATCAGCATTTGGATAGTTATAAAATTTATTAGTCCCTTCACATTAATTAGACCAAAGAACACTGTAACCTCCAAAAAAGTCAATATTCCTCCAACTTGAAAAGGAATATTAGAAGGTAGGAGCATGGTCCTCCAATTATTTGTGCTTGTCTCCTTTAGAGGAGGACATGTCTGGGCTTGATTCACTTTGATTTTTATGCCAGAGGAGAGTAATAGGATTTTAATTTATCTGAATTCTCTCCAGGCATGCAAAAGCTCCTAGGCACTGGAAATGAAAAAAAAAAAAAAAGGAAAGAAAGAAAGGACCTTATGATTTAAGATCTTGGATTCAATTGCCATGTCTCTACCAGGCAGAACCAGCGCACCAAGCTCACACCATGTAACTTCAGGTCCCTCACAAAGGTATTTACAGTGACTGCAGAGGCACCCAGGATAACTAGCCTGCCAACATCTACCTCTGGAGGACAATTCAGCTCATGAAAAGAATGACTTGAGACGTCTCTCTCTTCCCTATAATTATATAAACAGTTTCTGTAACAGTTCTGCAAGGTTCTTCTTGCAGAAAAGAAAACTTATTTATATGCAAAATGCAAAACAAAACAAGACAACCCAAAGCAGATGATGAATGCATGAAAACTCCATTTAGTAATTTCACCCTTCCTTTGTTCTCTCATGAAAATCATGATTAATTTCAGGATATCTTATGTTGTGACTACTTCTTTTGGTCCTACATTTACAGCCAGGAAATTCCACTATGTCCTCTGTAAAGGTGGATAAATAGAGGCGCAAAAAAGCTGCTGTTTGCCTACACTGTCACAGGGACAGGATGAGGTAAATTACTTCTGATCATTAAACCACTTTTTATCACACAGACTCGAAATATATATGCCTATCCTTTCCTAAGAGTTTATTAAAACTTCCTTTAGTGACTGGACTAATTAGGCATCTGGACTGTCTCTTGTGGCTTATTTCATGGAGGTGGGAAAAAGAGGTAATGAAAACCAGGGAGGACCAAGAGTAAAGGAAGAAGCAGTGCTATCCCTGTGCCCAGCCAATAGCAATGCTGGACACTGTAGATACAGAATGAGGTTTGCAGGAGAGCTACTGATAAATCAGGTTTTGGTTAATTGTCAGTAAATAGCAGCGGAAGGGTAAAGTTGGAAGAGAAGAGAGCCTCTTCAAATTATCTGCCAGAAAGTCTTGTAGGATATGCAGACTGCCTCATCACATGGAGTGATGGCTTACAGGAAAATAAATAAATAAATAAATAAATTGGACTCTCCTAATTGAATCAGCCAAATTCTTCATCATAACCCTGCTGACTCTGCATGCACGTGGAAGGGGGGGTCTGAATCTCCACTGCTCTTCTCCGTTCCAGCAGCCTTGCTTCCTACACTAAGTTCAGAGTTCAGGATCAGGAGGGTAAGGGCAAGTGGTTTTGCCAACAGCAGCCTGGACCTAGTCTGTCAACGGGATGGCTCTAATTTTTTGTTGCCACTGTGGAGAGCAGAAAGGCAGTGAAAGCAAACATGTATTCACTTTGGAAACAGATTTTCTGCCTTCGCTTTCTTCCGTTTTATTGCAGGTCAAATTTGGGCCAGCTGATCTTGACAAGTGTCCCTTTCAGATAAGGCAAAAGAGAATTAATTCCCTAAAGTAATCTCTGTGACCAATTCATTAAGTAGGCACCGTGAGTGATGCTGCTGCTTTCAAGATGCCCACGAAGCAGCACTGGAAGTCAGAACACTTGTCATCTATATTGATTTTGTCTTTACAGCGCTCATTTCACTCAGCAATGATCACAATAGATCTGCCCGGAAACTTCGTCTCCCTTTGGCATTTTTTAACCTCTCCTGGAGTCACGGTGCCTCAGCCACACTAAAATATTGATTGGAAAGCCCCATGTCATGGGCTTTCTGCTGCAGCTGGCTTCGTGGGTTAGTTAGTAGAACAACTGTGGGTCCCTGGAGAGCTCTCACTAGAATAATACAATGTTTATTTTCTTTTTCAGCAAAATAAAAACATTGCATTGGCTGATATGTTTCTTGTGTGTTGCTATTCTTCAGTGTGCTGTTATTTATCCTTTTAAAAATTCAAGTCAACTTGAAAACAAAAACATGGTTTTAAAACACAATGTTTCATTTTGTAAAAAAAACAACTTGAAGTGTTCAGAAAATTCAAGTCAACTTGAAAACAAAAACAATGTTTTAAACCACAGTGTTCAAGTCATTGTTTTGTAAAAAAAACAATGACTTGAAGTGTTTCAACTCTTCAGAATTAATTCTACACTTTTTATTTGAAACTATTTACCCTCTTTGCCTTCCACTGGATCAGAATTAAACTTAAATGTCAGGAAGAAGAGTTCCTTGTTTGAGAGGAGACAATACATTACATTTGTAATATGTGTGTGGTTGGTTAAAGCTATTGGAAATAGTTACAAAATTGCTGTCCCAAATTTTCAATGAAAAATATTCATGCTTTTAGTCAAGACATTATGCTTAAATCTCTTTAGTCATTTGTACGTTGGCAATCGCCATTTTGACCTGCCTTCGAAATACCTTCTGAAAAAATATAGCTGTCTTTTCCCCACCAGTGCAGATGCATTCATGGTATGATTTGCTGTTGTCTGTAAAGACGGAATAAGTTTCCATTAATTTTTACTCCTGACAACGACTGGAGAGCTGAGCCACCTCTGAGAGAGCACGTGGGACTCGCTTGCCTCTTGTGCACCATGAACAGAGCTGCGTGTGCTGACCAGTTGTACCTCTGAACACTGCGATAGTGGTTCCTCATTTTTCATAGGGGTTACTAAGGGAACAAATGGTCTGTTACGTTTTTATACTGCCCCGAACCTAACCAGGTTGTAACAGTGTCATGATTTAGTAGAAGTCATGCTGTAAGTAAGTTATACCATTCCCAAAAGCAGATGGGGGTTGAACAATACGATAGGAAGGAAAGAACCTAAAGAATTTGCTTGGAAGCAAATTTTAAGGCATGGCAGTAGGGATTAATATCCCCCAAACTGCTTTATCAGTATTACAAAGTGTGAGGACAAAGCAGGAAAGCACAAACACTGTGTGTCTGCAAGCCACTTCCATTGGGGCAAAATATCCCCCCCCCCCAGTGACCATATGTCATTCAGAAAACCACCTCAGCCTCTGAATCAGATAACAGCATCATCTGAGGTCCACTCTGCTCTAAGTTCCACGCAAACTGGCTCTTCTAGCTCCAATTTTGGAATTTCACAGCCTGTCTTCTGAGACCAGAATAATTCATTTCCACAGATGCCTGCTCCTTAATAACATTATACACTGGCCTGTACAATCCCTCTGGGAGAGAAGCCCATTTGTAAAGCAATATTATTCCTATGCCATGCTTTTAATTTTGAGGTTGTTATTGATAATGACTTCCTCTCATACATATCTAGCAGCGGCTGAGCTTTCTTAAGAGGAAGGCAGTGCAGTAGCTGTTCAAACAGAATTTGATAGTGTCACTGTGTGATGAGGAAAGAGGCTTTGGACAAACAAGGAACTGCATTCCATGCTCAGATTAGGAGGTTCTAGTATCTAGTGTTTAGGCTACAAAATAAGCTTCCATTACAAATCTTTGCCTTTGATAGTCTTTTCTACCCACTCCTCCTTTTGCCACATCTCTACAATGCTCTGCTGAGAAAGAATATTTGCCCAGTAATGCCAAATGAATTCCACTTCTACAACACAGTACTCCAACCTAGGTCCAGTGCAACCTATACATAACCTCTCATCAGCTCTGTTTGGAAGGGTCAGCTATTGCTAATAGCTAATGACTGAAGGGACATACTGGCAAAGTGAATTAGCTCTCTAGATAGCAGTCTCTAAGAGCGAAGGTCTGGGACGCATGCATCTCAGAGGCTATTTCCCCTTACACCTGGCTGTTAGGAGACTAACAAGGACAAGTCTCAAGAAGGGGACAATATTAATAGTGAGCAATGGCCAGAACCTGTGAGACAGGGTGTTGTTACCACTGCGTATTCATGTCAAGCTGAAAACCCTTGCTAGTGTTTCAGAGAGAACCCATGCCTCATCTAGATGAAAAAAAATCCAAATACTGCCAACAGGAAAAACTTGGATTCACAGGGCCATCTCATAACTAGAATCCTTAAATACCAAAGGGCAAAACTACTTATAAAAGCTTTCTTGCATCTCTGACTCCTTCTGTGTTTCCACATCTCTAGATAGCAATTCTCTCCTGAGTGCTGCCTGTAGCCCCATCCCCCTTAAAGGCCCTGGTTCGACCATGCATGCTGCCAAGCCCAGGCTCGGGAAGCCTGCCTGAAGGAAGCGTCAGCATCTCAGGGTGCTTAAACACACTTACTGTGCTAGAAGCACAGCAGACAGAGGCTGCCAGCTCCTCCTCAAAGCCTAGAGTCCATGAATTAGCTCCAAGTGGTAAAATGACCTCATGGTGCCATGTCTCTTAGGTGAGACTGCAGAGTAAAAGCATCCTCCTGCCTAGCCAGACCCCTAGGAGATACACTGCATCCCACCTGCAGAAAGGAGCCTGGAGGCCTTTGTGGCCATCCATTCGCTCAGCTTGAGAGGCACACTGCCACCTCCCTTTTCTACACTTTGGAAAGCTGAGGCACACAACTTTTCCAGATTTATTATAAACGGACGCAGACTTCTTTCATCGCCTGCCACAAATACACCCATAGGAGGAAATTGGGAATCAGCTGAGTATATCTCCTAACCTACCCATTACACAGCATTGTTTTAAGCTGTTAAACAGCTGCTGGGTTGCAAGAGTCACAAAAGCAGTTTCTGTATTTTTCCTCTTTGAGCTCCTTTTGAAAATATATGTCCTGCATCACGTGCAAGTCATTCAGTTTCAGCACATGCGGTTTTATGGGATATAGTAATACTTGGGCACTTCCTTCATAGCCTCCATTAAAAAGCAACACTACAGCAATACCTAAAATGCAACAGTTACAGCCAATTTTTAATACAGAGGAGAAATGGGAAAAGATTTGCGCCATGAATTTTGATCACAGGAAACGGGACAACAAGAGACCTCAGGAATTCTTTTAGTCCATTCCTTTTTTCCCATGGATCAGTTCTAAGTGATTATGGACAGCTTCTCGACCAACCCCTTTGTCTGAACCCTGGACTTATAAAAAGAGTGTGAAACGCTATAACATGAGCTGAAGGACCCATCTTTTAATCGCTAGTTATCTCAGACCACAATATCCCACCTGAATCAGTCACTAGAAAAGGACAAATCCCAATGTGTTCTCAGTCCAGGTGACATTGACAGTAAAATCTTAATGCACTCCATTTCTCCCCTTCCACCCTTAAAATCGTGACTGATTTTTTGACAAGTGCTTACCTGTTGCTTCCACCATTCCTTCCAGGATGACCACAATTTCAAACTCCTCCTTCTCCAGTTGGGTGCGGGACATCTCCCAGAAGGGGCTTTTCTCATTGATTTCATGCGAGATGATAAGAGGTGACACCAGGAACAATCTGTCGTCTCCAGTGTCAAATCCCACGTTGATGTCCGTTTGGTTCAAGGGGATAAACTCTCCTTCTTTGGTCTGTTTGGACTTAATCAGTTTGGCTCTAATGGAAGCCTCGACAATGTGGGAATTGCGGAGGTCTCCAACCCGGAACATGAGACAGAGCTTCTCATCCCTCATGGAAATCACCGCGTTGTTAGAAAACATGAGGGTTTCAGCCCTCTTCTTTGGTTGGCTGATCTTGACAAACATGCATCCCACCATGAACGCATTGACAATGGAGCCCAGAATAGCCTGGATCAGGAGCAGTACGATGCCCTCTGGGCACTTCTCTGTTATGACCCGATAGCCATACCCAATTGTTGTCTCAGTCTCGATAGAAAACAGAAATGCAGAAACAAATCCACTGAGATTTTCAACACAGGGGATCCAGTTCTCATCTTCAAGATGGTCCAGGTCTCCCCGGATATAGGCAATGAGCCACCATATGAATCCAAAAAACAACCAAGTGATGGTATAGACCATAGTGAAGACAAGAAGATTAAAACGCCACTTGAGGTCCACCAGCGTAGTGAAGAGGTCACTAAGATATCGGTAGGTTTCTTGGACATTTCCGTGGTGCACATTGCACTTGCCACTCTTCTCCATGTAACGCTGACGTGGCTTCTTACCTTCTGCTGATATGAGGCGGGTTCGGTCAGTGGCAATGGGGACATCATCCCGAGCCTGTTTGGGAATCTTCTTAGGCTCTCTGGAGGTAACTCCGATGTCCATGTCCTGGTTCATGAAGATCCTAGAATCTCCGGCCATGGCTGGGCTGCAGGAGAGCAAAGAAATAAAGTTTAAGACATGAGGAAAAGAGCTGAGACAAAACGCCATTTTGTTTTACTGTCTGAACTATTACGACAGACCAGGACAACAAACATTGCAAATATTAATGCTACACTGACAAACTTTGCCTCATGCTGGTACAGGGCTGGATACAGGCTGATTCTACATCAGGAAAGCTTTCCGCTGGTCTTTTCTCCTAGTATTGTTTTGGGAAACACTTTGAAAGGCTTCAGCACTTCTCTCACAACAGCCGCTTGCTAAATATAATGCTGCATTGAACTGGATGTTAAATACTGATTCATAATACTGAATCTCTCCAAACATGAACCAGCTGCCAGTCACTTTGCTTAATGCACTACCAGAATCTCAGAAAATATCGTGATGGGCACAGTCTGGAAGTCATGAAACAGGTAAACCTTATGACAGTTACGGGTTTGGGGTGTTTTTTTGGCGCTCACATTTTTTTACACTCAAAATCTGCTTCAGATCACAACTAGCAGCAAAGTAAAGATACATCAACATAAATTTTCAAGAGGGACCGGAGTTTTTGATGCCTCAGGTTTCGGGTGCATACCAAGAGAAACCTTAGAAATTAATAGAAAACGCCCATCACCACTGTCTACCTAAATCTCACACAGATCTAAATTATGCATGAAGCTTTCCCTTGCAGTCAGCAGAGAAAGGCACCTCCAGGGGTAATCCAGATTTCACGTGTGCTGAATCACCTTCTGGAAGTACCCACCACAAATTATTCTGGGAGCCTGGGCTCCAAATGTGAAATAGGCTTTTAATTTAGCATCTTGAATTACGTGTCTGAAGGTGTGATGAATCCAGGCCTACCGTTAATCAGATATAGCCGAACCCACCCCTTTACTTCATCTGACATTAGACAAAAACACCAGACACTTTTAGAAACGTAACAGACAGCTATTAAAAAACCCACTGCTGACATGCAAAACTATGCTTAACAAGCTACGAATAAATAATACAAAATGATGGCTGCAATGATTTTTGGAGGTTATAATGTAACATCCTGTTTACCGAGATGATTAGATACTCCTGTAAACAACCCCCCCCCCCCAATGC
>RSEF01000024.1:955849-1080383 GCA_003993805.1 Himantopus leucocephalus | reverse complement strand
CCCCCCCCCCCCAATGCTCTATTGAAAAATGAGAGTCTTGACTCCGAATGCATTTCACAGACAAAATCTCTCTGAAAAACTACCTAAGAAGCCTTAGGGATATCAAAGATAGAGTAGCAATATTCTCTATGGCGTTCATTCTCTGCATTGTCCTCTGCAAATCCTATTAAAACCTAACTAAATCTATTACTGCTCCCTCTATCTTTAATCTTCTTATGCGTCTGTGAATGAGGAAAGGTGTAGAGATACAATTAAGAGTATCTTGGGAAAGACAATTTTAAGATTGAGCAAAGTATCTTCATCTTTTCCGTATTAAAAAGCACGAAGGGTGGGCGGGAAGGAAGCAGAGGCAGGATGAATAAATGAAGCAACAAATTTCCACTTCCATTCTGCTGTAGCCAAGTCTGGTTAACAGCAAAGAATTACTCTTAGCCCTTGTATAAGTCACCATCAATCATTACTCCAATGAAGCAGCCAGAGCCTGTTGCTGGAACCGTACCCGCTGGCTCCGTTCACCAGGGAGCCCAGCCATCTGTCCACAGCACAGTCCCAAAGCTCCTTCGTGCTGGCAAATTCGCCTGGTTTGAAGGGTTTGGGCCAAGGCTGAGCCAGTGCTGCCACAGGAAGGGGTAAATAATAGGGATTAATGACGCTGGGATGGTAAGTTAGGAGGAATCAGGCTTGCTGCCCCCACTGCGTACGATCCCGGATGTGGGACAGATAACCCCAGCACTGCGCTGTTCCCTTCCTCACACAGCCACAACAAGGATTTTGGCAGAATATTAATCCCTACCTCTATTTCTTTCGCTTCTGAAGGTAGGACTCCCGAGAGCTGGCTCACGGTATGCTTAGATACATATCTTCAGCTATTTTCTACTACTTGTTGCAAATTCAAATCTCCTGGACCATTGGTGTGACTCTCTGCTGCCTTATGGAGTGTGTCTATTTACATGCGTGCAAAGTGTCTGCTAGATGCTGTCAAATTAGAAGGGTACATATTGACTCTCACTTCACAACATGTGAAAACATATGCCAAGTGCAAGTCAGAACAATCACAAGCTTTTTTCCCCCCTCTTTAATAGGGAAAGAAGCATCCCATCGGCTGACTTAAAGAGACTTAGGTACAGAGAACCTCTTCGCTTTCTTCTTATGAATATTACTTTTGATCTTTGTTTGCGTTGTTTGATTAATCTAAAATTACTCCATTTGGACTAAAAAGCTTTTGATCAATCTATGTGTAGAAAGGTAAAAACAGACAAGTGTTGCATGTTTTCAATTTAAAAAGAATTGGTTTAATGACAATTTTGTTATGAAAGTTACGTCTGAAGCTGAGTTTCACTTACACTGACACTATGTAAGAGAGAACAATCAATTTCAAGACCTTATTCTACAGTGTAAGGTTTCATACTTTAGATTCATACCAAAGAGACCAAAAGGCTCCTGAAACATATTAAAAAGAACAGAATAGAATAAAAACAATCAAAAAGCCTAAATCCCTAGAAATATCACTCTGGTGAAGCAGGCTGGAGGGACTGCCCATTAATGAAAGTACAGGGAAACCTCCTTTAACTAAAACACTCGAGGGACTGGCAACATCACTTTTCTAATGCTACTGATCTTTAACGATAGGTCAAGTGAAATCTTTCTGGAAACCTTCAGGAACACCTCACAAGCGGTCCATTAAAGCAGAAAAATTCCTGCTGTATATGAACTTTACTGACAGCTTCAGTGGCATTACAATTTCTCCTAATATTTAATCTTAAACTCTCCCATCGTAGTATAAGCGTAACCTCAGTGTTTGGTTATTGAAAATAATTAAGCAGATGAATCTTTGCATTAGATTTTTTAAAAGGAATAGTGTTGGTTAGCAGTTTGAGCGCAGGCTTGGCTGCCTGAAGACTAGCCAGCTTTCTGTTCCAAACAATTTCAGTGTTTTTTCTCTAATTCTGAGCAAATCACTGCTTTTCCCTCTGCCTTAATTCCCCAACTATAAAATTTGTGATATGGATATGAATGGTCTGTGAGATCCTAGGCACAAGAATCTTCTAGGAAATTTACTATCATTCCCTTATTAGTTTAACTGCTCTGGGAAACTTTAGCACAAATGACAAGATACTATACAAGGAGCACTGTACCTATGTAAGGATTTGCTTAACTCCTTCATCATATAATATACTGCCCCTGCTATCAAGCATACACATCTTTTCCAGATAATGGTAATTACGTGCAAGCATCTCACAGAGATTTAGACTTCAGTTTGTAAATCACTGCTCCCTCCAGCAAAGAGATCTGTGAGATGAAATTGCCTCTTATAGTCACACGCACCATCCTGTTTCGTTGGCATTTACCATCTTTGGTTAAACGAGGCCAGGATAATAAAAATGTCACTTTTGTACAAGGCTGTTTTCCTTTTGGACAGGCTACTGCAAAAGGAGATGTGAGTCAGTGTATTATCAACCTTGCAAAGAGGCTTTTTATCAGAGTCGCTGTTGCTCAGCTTTTGCCGAGACGACAGACTGGGGGCAGGCGGTGACATTTAGGGCTCTTAGATTTGCTGAAGAAGAATCAAGCTGGGGTTAGCTAAGTATCTTCAGGAGGCATTGTCTTGCAGAGCTGTCTACAAGCGCTGCCTGACAGAGCTGATGTACCTCCTGATAGCTCCAAGTCTTCAAGATAGAAATTTGCTAAAGACATTGCAGATGGTAAAACAAGAAGAGTCTGCAAAAAACTTTTTTCCCCTGCAGACCATGGTGGCTTTTTCAATTTAAATAATTGCTGGTCTTGCTTAAGTAAATGCAAGTTTCAGTGGGGACAGGATTTGCTTCTGGAGAGGTCTAAACTGGCAGGCATGAGGAGTCTGAAGACATGAATTTGTCATCAAGTTTGTTTATGTAAAAAATTACTTCTTTTTGTTTGTTTTAAACCTGATGCCCATATTTTCTTGCACTATAAGAATAAATGAGTAGCTGTTCTTTAGTACCCCCCCCACACCTTCCCAAATCAGGATTCTACTTAATTCTGTCATTTCTTTTCCCAACAGAGCCCCATACTACTCAGCGAGCAATCAATACAGCAGCAAATACTAAACAGTTTATTACTGAAAAACTTGACCTGGTTCTTTTGCTGCCTGTTGCCCCACACATCAAACAGAGCCTAGGCTACTGTCCCCAGATTCCTCTGGGACGCTTATTCTCCTTTGGGTTACACTGCTGCAAGGGAATGAAATTCTTAAATGACAGACCCTAGCAACATGGGAAAGTTGGTAGAGGAATAGAGCAAATTGAAGCAGTAGCACCCACAGAGAATAAAAGCATCGATCGCTGAACACTGAGTGCTAGTGGAAAGATGGAGGAAGAAGAAATATTAGGAAAAGATGGCCTTTGACAATCTGAAGATATATGGCTATTAGATAGGTGCTGACTGACAGGTGGGGCTTTGATTTCCCTCAGAAAGGCATCTTTGCCGCTATCCTTTTATTTACTGCCTGTGTATGACAGACTGAACAGTCAACGATGCCAAGATGAGATTACCTTTCGAGGCATACATATGCATGCAAGAAAAAGAAAGGCAGGTAGATTTTGTGCAAGTCACGTCCTCTTTTAGTTTTCTGACTTATAAATAGAGATGGTGGTGGCTGCCTCTTTGAAAAGTGCTTGGAGATTCACCAGTGGAAGGAATGATGCAAAAGAGTACTGCTCTTCAAAACCAGGGCAAAACATTTAAGGAAACTGCACAAGAAGGGAAACCTGTGGCGCTTCACTAATAAACATGTGGTTCAACAGCTCCCTCATCCAAACAACTGCTTTTCAAAGCGTAATCTCACTCAGCGCTGAAGAAGAAAGATGCCTCTCATTTCCTCTTTGAGTTTTCATTACGTCGCAGCACCACTTTTCTAACATGCTGACAGGTGTGATTTTACAACGGAGTTTCTCTGGGGCCAGAGGAGACACCCACCCACCAGTACACAAAACTGGGGGACTGGCGATTAGCTAGGCAGCGACTGAAGAAGCAGGAGGACTGGGCTGATGACAGCGCCTGTCTGCTTAGAGTTCAATAAGCAATACCGAAACAGAAGGTGTTCAGTCTTTCAAAAGAAAAGACTTTGCAAGAAAATCTCTCTGGGTAGGAAGCTAATATGACACAAAGACAGAGCTTATGGACATTTGCACTTTACTTTTATCTGCTAATTACCTCGCAATCTATCCTTCTCCCCAGCAATGCTGGATAATCACAGTTCTAATATCCCTGAGCCCTTTCATTGTCAGTTGTGAGGTAGCAATGTGGCCCCCCCATTCCCAGAGCATCCAAATGTTTCACAGTGTTCAGCACAGGTATAACATGCTTTAAAATTTTATTTATTTATTTACTAAGATCTGTGGAACAAGGAAGCACTCTATTGCCCATATTTCAAGATGGGGAAGTTAGTCACAAAGACACTTGCTTCTTCCACACTCACATTGGGTGTCTGTGGCAGGGCCGGGGACTAAACCTAGACCTTCCAAAATCCTACACAAGTGCCTGTAATCACTGCACCACTCTTCTTCCCTTCCACCAATCCAGCAGCAGTGAATACAGTCCCTGTCTGCTTCAGGTGTATCTGAAGATTACCCTGAAAAGCCCACATAGCCTGATCTATCAGCATGAATAACCTAGCAAGATTATTTCTAATGCCAGGAAATAATGTTTCTGTTCTCTCTACTAGCTACAAGTTTCAAATAGATTTTTTTCCCCCCAACTACGGATTAAAGTATAAAAAATCCCATACATAACACAAGTTTGCAGCTGTATTAAATATATTGACTTCAGGCCAATACAGAAAAGAGTGGAGAAACTAAACTGTAATGAGAATAGAGACCGGTGTGGGTTTTATTTTTTTCAGAAGAAAGATGAAAACTAGAAAATGCCTTATGAGACATCATAATGACCTCAGTGTACAGGCTATCACAATTTGTTACAGAGCAAGGACTGGGGAACATGGAGTTTCCACGACATAAGGGGTATCTACTACTCGATATATCACAGTTCAAATGCATAGGGTGGATGGGAGGATATAATCCATGTAACTTTCAGTCAATTACCTTCTACTACTTCTTGAATTAAAGAAGTTGAACATGAAAACCCCTGTGCAAAGGATGCAATCACAATATTATGCTCTTAGGTGTTTTTCTTAATATTGAACAGTCAAATGGTATTTTCATTACCAACAAATAAAGCCTGAAAATAAACCAATTTGATCCTTCCACCTCCAACGAAGTGACTCCGCCTGAGGCACTCTGCAGCCTCTCTGTCTCTGTCCTTTTACCCCAGACTCTATTTTTAGGGGGACCTTATGGCGTCATTGAAAATTGGACCGTTATCTTTCAACCAACACAACTGAACAAAGAAAAAAAGACACTTTTGTCCTGATAAGATATTCCTGTTTCTCCTGCTACTGGCTGTTTATATGCAGCACACACTAAATATTAGGGAAAGCAGAACCTCAATTCTACGAGAAAATACTGCCCTAAGAGCAGGAACGTTCCTGTTCTCCATTGTTTAGATATTTCACCATTATAGCAACTGAGAATCACTGTGTGATCTGCAGCTGACTTAAAAAAATTAAATAAAATAATAAAATTGGAGGATGTTTATATCACTTCACACTTCTCCAGTAACTTGCATCCCAGCAGTTCAAAGATGAACTGACCAAATGCAGGCTCTTTCTGCCCCAAGAAGTTCAACACTGCTATTGAACCCACTGTGCAGACAAGAAATGAGTCACACAGAGACAAGCTGACCTACCTAATATCAACTGTCGGTTAAGTGCCAATGCTCACCCCGAATGTCTGAGTGGCTCTCCTGACCTCGAACTGAATAGAAAGTGGGTGATTCTTATATAAAAGAGTCCAGAGATTTGTCTCAGAACACGACTCCAAAACTCTGTTTGCCTTTTTCAGAGTCTGTAAATAATTGGGCTGGAATCTTCCAGAGATGGATAATTTTCTCTCATGGGAACCAGAAATTATCCTGATCCTTTATCTCCAACTGAGTGGGAACAGTGGGGGAAAGAACTGAACCCCAGAAGTGAAATAACTCCCCCAACACAAACACAGCCAGACACACTTCCCACATACTATAGAAGGTACTGGTTGCTTGGGTTGGTCAGAGAACTATCGACAGAAGCCAGTTTTGTTTCCCTCCGAGTTACTCTACTATAGATCCAAGATAGTTGCCTACTCAAATGGGTGCAGGAGAAAGGACCTGCTTGATCTGAAAGTCAGATGGTAAGCTTTTTGGGACAGGGACAGTTTGTGCCAATTCTTGATTGGTTCCTAAAACTCTCTGGTCAAAACCAAATGAGACGTGCTGTGTAAGAGTTAGCCTGTTACTCACAACCAGCAGGTGCTAATACAGAAAGGAGGACTCCAGGCACTTTGTGACCAATGCAGTAGGATATTGGTAAAAAAAATAGTCACACATTTACCTCCCAGAGCCATAAACACCCCTAGGGATTCCCAATGCAGTAAAAACTGCCTGTCCCCTCCAAGGGCTGAACATGCCACTTCATCGTCTGGAGACTACACTGCAAGGGCTCTTTAAACCCCAAGCTGACTAGTAAGTATCCTAATCATAAAAGAATTTAATCTTTGACTCTAGGTGAGGATTATGGAATCAACTCCACGTGTTTCAGGGCTGCTTACTGATCGGTCTTTCCCTGCCCATTGTATTCCAGTGATCTCCACTAATCTGGTATCTGAGCAGTTCATCATTTTTAGTCTTTTCCTGCATAACACCTTTACTAGATCTGACAGTGCTTTTGCCCAAGATCAACATCTAATCCCCAGCTCCCCAAAGAGTTCCCCAGCGGCTGGTGAGATAGACAACAGCACATCTCTAGCTGTCACCCTGGCAGGTTTGGACATAGAAAGCTGGTGTTCAGCTCACCTAATACCTCAGCCACTTGTCCTCCTGTCTTCTGGGCTCCCGATCCTTTGCAACCAGAGAAGAAAAGAAGAGAACTGGAAAAACAGACAAAATCAGGTAACTTACTTGCTGAGAGCGGCTCTGCATCAGTCTTGTGCCTTGGCACTTGGGGGATACTGGATGGTGACAGGACTGAGAGGTAGGTAAAACAGCTGCTGGAAAAGCGTCCGATCCATGCCATCACCAGAGAGCCGGAGTTGTCTTCTGATTCCTGGGCTGTCTCCTTCCTTCTTCCCTCTGCCTGTTATTAGAAAACATTTATGTGGCGCTGATGATTTCAATGCACACGCCCCTGTCCCTAGGTATCCCCGATTCCCCTCGCTCTGCCAGCGCTGACACGGGGTGTTCCAAACCCTCGCCCTCCACCGCTGCAGTGCTACTTTTGCCTGTCAAACGCCTTGTCCCTGCTCTCTCCCATACGAATGAATTCTTGGTGGTACGAAGCTTGTTAAAGAGCTGGGGCAGCGGGGAGGGAGAGGAGAGGAGTGCGTGCGATGGGGAGCATCACCCGTTCTGAATGAGCAGGGGAGGGAAAGGTGGCAGGAGCGAAAGCGAAGAGGGGAGGGGTTTAAGCCGCCGCTTTGCACAGACAGGGCTGGCTGGGGAGGGGGAGAGAGGCGTGTTCCCTGCCCTGGGAAAACGCGGGGCTCCCCTCTCACTCCACGGTCTCTGCCCTCCCTGCCCTCTCCCCAAGCGCTGGCTGTTTACTTCTCCTCCCCCTGCCCGGCTTCTCTTTTCCCCCATGGCTAGGTGGGCTTTCATTATTTTTTTTTTTAGGGGGTGGGGGCTGTGTTCTTGTTTTAAAATCACTCAAACAGAAAGCAGTTCCTAAAAAAAGGAGGATGGGGAGATTGCAGCAGCTGCACATTTAACAGGGAGCGCATGTGTACATGTTCATTGGCATTGTGGAAACTCTCTTCCAGGCTGGACCAAGAAATTTGGGAAAAGTGGGGAGAAGGAGGGAGGAACATGATTCCTCTGATGCCCTTCCAACCATCAAGCTGCTGAAATGGTGTTTGCTGACTGAGTTGGGCTGTTTGCCTGTGATCCAGCTAGTCCCAGGGAATGCTCTCAAAGCTCTTCAGTGGTTTGCTGTATTTTTTGTCTTTTTTCTTTAGTCATTGATAATACCACACTGTCTCCCTAGCTTAGTAAAATATTTCCTCTTCTGAAAAGCAAATGTCAGGCCAGCTGCATATATGAAAGAGATCTGCCTGGAGAGTACAGGTTACCTTCAGGCTTTGTTGCCCTGTTCCCCTAAATCCTGTCCCCCCTAATTCTCTGTTCCAGGACCACACGCATTACAGCCCATCAGAAATGCTTTCACAGGAGATTTTTCTGGTTAGGAAAAGAGAACTTGTGAAAGCCAAAGCACTGTACAGGAATGTGTCAGTATTGCTGGAAACTGTAAGCTATTTTTGCCATGTTCTGCTTTGAATGACTTTCAATTATTTATTTTTTTTTAAAGTTACATTATCGCTGATGAAATAAGTCAGCATTGGAATGACGTTTTTATTTTACTGTATGGACATTTTGCAACTTACTTGCATTCTCGTTTTGGAACAGGAAAAAAAATTGAACTAGTGGAACTTCCTGTAGATCAGAAAATCTGATTCCTAACCATCTTAAATCTAGGATATGTAACACCGCATTATGAAAGCTAGACTGGAAAAATTCAAAGACAAACGCACTAAAGAAAGGGAAATAACCACAGCTTTGAATATCATTAATAGTCATATTGCACAGGGGACTAGGTTAAGAAAGCACATCCCTATACACACAGCAGTTTTTAGCAGTGTTCTTATTCTCTGATCTGTACGTGGAGGTTGGATCTGGCCAGATGGGGTAGGAATCCGGAGCCAGACCAAGGACTTAGGCCATTAAAAATGAGTTTTGCAGATGTAATTTTGCTTTTCCACTTGTTAGTTTATATTCCCCACTTCACCACAGTATGGGCAATGAGATCAGAGTAGCCAGTTTGGCTCCTGTTTCGCGTGCATTAGAGCAGTGCTACCCCATCTAGGCTGCAAACAGCACAGAGGACTAAATTCAAATCAGCAGTGAAACTATTTTCAAGGAAAGTAAAAGGCACGGTAATAAACTGTTGATTACATCCTATGAAATTATGTTAGACTATCTGCCTGCTCATAACTGTTAGGAATGCTCTTTTCAGCAATATCTATTTTACCTTTTAGGAGTATATCTATGATACATAAAGTATCCTTATAAAGCGCTATTTAGGGAGTACATTAACAGTTTTGGATTGGTTGGGTTTTTTTTTTTTTTAATAAGCATTCAAACTTACTTAAAAAGTACTAAACAGTAATTCATACAGCATGAGAGTCTGTCCCCCCTAAAATCATAACGTGGGCATAAGTCCCTGGATGCTGCTTCACCAGCGCTAAGGACAGTGTCACCTTCATAAAGGCGTCAGCTCCGCTTCTTCCTTCCTTTAATCTCTTTTAATAAGATTTAGAATGAATTTTTGTGCTAGGAAAAGCCATCCAGCCAGCAGCCCTAGAGGAACAGAGTCTCTGCAAGTCTGTAAAGCCAGTGTGACATGGTCAATGTCAGGAGAAGCTTTCCTTCCCACCTCCCTCTTCCTTCTCCTGTGCATCTCAGCTATGACCCGAGCCCGTAAGCGGGCAGGGGTCCCCCAGCCGTGCAGAGGAGTGGGCTCAAAGTACGGTCATTTTTTTGCCCACCTTGAGCTACACCATTGCATTGCTCACACGGGAGAAACGACACTGTGGTTCATGCAATGTAAATCCAAACATTTTCACCTTTTGAGGAGACTCCTATTTCTCCTGACAGGAGTGGAACTCTGCTAACAGGCACTGCCATCTGCTGGCACCACGTCCTTCCACCGGTTTCCCTACAAATACGGACTAAAGTGGGGCACAGTGAGGGTTTAAAGCAGAGTCTGGATTTTCACAGCGCCCACTGATCTCTCAGGCTGCAGAAAGGCCTGTTTCCCCAACTTCTCACGTGTGTTATTTAGCTGGAAAAAAGAGACCTCTCCCCTAACAAGATTTGTCAGTTGATGAGCAGACATATAATTTTGACGCTCTTTGCCACAGCTCTGCCAATGCCTTATGCGATTACACAGCGCTGTGCTCGCATCTCCATCCAGGTGTCAGCTCCGAGGAGAGAGTGAGATCGCAGCACCGAGCTGCAGATGCCGCCCAGCGCCCAGCATAAGCACGTTGGTGTGCCGCGGTGGCTGGTTGTCACAGGACCTGTCACCGGACACGTTACAAAGCACAGCAAAGGCCACAAAAGAGAGGGCACTGGAAAGGTACACACTTCAATCAACATTCAAGGCCTTTTAGGAGCCATTTATTTAATCGCCAGAGAGGTAGTACCTTTGGCGTGGGTCTGTATGAGTACTTGCATCTCGGTAGACCTTTGCTTCCTTATTCCTACGCTGTAAACTAGTGCATTGTTTCATGTATTACTTGAATAGACATCTTCCAATTTGTACTGATTAAAGACAAGCCAGACCTGAAAACAGTTTTTCAGCTGGAAACTACATGTCAGTGAGTCAGTGACATCAGTGTGCCCCTGCTAAGGTGGCTAAAATGTTGTCAATGGCCTCACAAGTTTGAAATACGTTAAAGAACTCCAGGTTTTAGCTCTCTGCAGAACGGCAGATTTAACACAAAATAGCAGTACAGTTCAGGTATACTCTTGGGCTAGTATTTAAACAAGGAAATGCAGAAGGATTGCTTCTCTGAGTCAATAATAACACAAAATTCTCTCAGTGTTTGGGATGGGATTCACCTTAGGTAATGCCATTTAGGATGTGCTGGTTCAAGTATAAAGAGCCATGCTATTTCCCTTCTAATTGATGCAGAGAGACAGGTAGTATCAGAAGGCACCTAGATTAGACCTTTATGTTAGAACGGGATGAACGATCTAATTCTAGGAGCACAGAGATACAAATTTCACTTCAGTGCAACATCTTGATTTTCCTGGGGGTGCTCACAAGCTCTAACAGCTGTGCTTCCCTGTTCACAGGACGCACGGGGCTCTTTACAGGGGTGAAATTATGGCAACTGTGGAATGCTTAGCTCCTGGATTTGCAAACAGAACAACAAGATGTGGAAGAACAAACTTTAATCTCATTTTGGTATAACTAAATAGCTCTCTGAGGACATTATGTATATAAAAAGCTTTCATAAAACAAACAGTTTGGATTTTTGCTGGTTCCTATAGAACTCAGCAGGGCAATCCAATTTCTGAGCTGTCATGAACCAAACAGGGGAGTAACCTCCATTCCCCTGAGGTTTCACTGCACATGAATGAGCCACCCCCCGATGAGCACAGACTGGCTCATGATATTTATTACCCAAAGGGACAGCCTTCAATCTGAGCACCGCTGACAGAATCTGTAGCTTGCTCTGAAATTGGTGGAGGCTGTCTTCAGCTCTACATGTATTGAGAGGAGAGGAAGCAACAGTGCCTTCAGGGAGCATTTTAATTTGTTGTGCAATTTGATCTCTGGAACGAGAGATGTCTCTTCCCATTTGTCAACCATTAACCTACCATCCCACTAGAAGAAAACAGAGTTGTAAGAGACAGTGCTGGAAACAGCTTCTAAGATTATCTTATCCACCTCCACTCTTCCCTGGTGCCCTCGACTGAACGGGAGCCGAATTTTCAAGTTTCTAGATGTGACAGTCACCCACTCCGTCTCGACTTCCTTTTGTGTTTCAGGGCTGATTCAAACCCCAAGCTCAAAATGAAACTTGGGAAGTAGGAACAGAGGCAGACAAGGGGAAGGAAAAGTTTCTGCAATAAACCCAGACTCCTCCGCCTCTGTGAAGCAAGTGTGGAGGAGTCTGCTTGCCATTTCCTTTGATATGATAATGAGGAGCTAATACGAACCTAGGGAGAGAGGCAGCTCTTCTCACAGCTATATGGGGCTACTGCCTAGCGCCGGATTTACGCCAACCAACGCACATCCCAAGTCATTGCTATCTTATAACTTCTGGATTGCCTGCAAGTGTGTTAGTTCAGTTCTTAGTGAAATGCTGTTATAATGAACGCTAATTAAGCCCTTGTTTTGCAGATGCAGCAGCAGAACCTAAGGCTGAAGGGCACCCAGAGGCTAAACTTCCCACTGCAGCCCATGGTAGCTGCAGGGCTGGAAAACACTGGCAAGGGGCTCTGCTCGAGCACGTGTGACCCAGCACACCTGTGACATCCCCTCTATGAAGAAACTACCACTCCAGCTTCCAGAGCACGCTGTTCACTGCCTGGCAGCTCTGAAACAACAGCAAAAATGCAGTAGTCATAGCACACTGCTTATAATGGCAAATTTATGAAAACAGTTTCCTTTCTAGGCTGTCAGAATTCAAAAAGATTTCTGACAAAAGCGAATGCCCGGGTTCTTTCAAGTGGGAATCTCGTTGCATTAACTTCCCTCCTAAAAACGTACAGCCTTCCCTTTGCAGAGAGGGATGGGCACACACAGGATGTAACCAGAAGGTACAGTCTGTTTCTCAAACTCAGCCAGTAAGTAGCCCCTTTACTGAAACAGGATCTCTCCTCTAACTTGTGTTTTTCCCAGCAATGGTAAGAGAAAGACAAGAGGTAGAGCCAGCAACTCCTTCATTTAACTATGAGGAATCTACCAGGGTATTTAGTTGATTCCAAAGGATTCCACAAATGTCTTTGCATGAGAGTGTAATAGACGAATTTTTTTTGCCTTTGGGCACAGTAGGAGCTCAACCAAAGCCAAGTGTGCACACTTGAAGTCCTGGATTGTCGCCCTCTGTGAAACAACAATCCACTGGACATCACAGGTCAGTGCAACGTAAACCAGTCACTTCCAGCATATTCTGTGGTTACTTAGCAGAAAGCACAATCTATGAGGCAAAAAGAATGTCCTAAAGATAGCTTTTAGGCAATGCACATCAGCACATCTAGTTTATCTAACTGGCATATTTTAATACTATTTACAATCCACTCTTAGGAATTAAAAGCAACTCAGCATTTGTTATAGCAGGTCTCACACGTCATTGCTCTGAGTTCACTTCAGGATTCTTTTCAGCACTACTCTGGCATCAGAAAACGTGACCCCCACTGACTCTAATGAAGTCTTTTTATTACTGTTTAATCTCATGTGTGTGTGTGCCTGGCAGCAGACTAGCAGCCCTGGGGACAAAAGGCCTCTATTTAGCCACAAATGGGTACTGTATGGACAGCCTTTCCTCAGAGCTGCCCTTTCATTGTACCCCAAGTGTATTCAGGTGACGGGACAGAGCAGCTCTGGAGCCAGAAGGGGTCTGTTAGAGAGGCTAACCAGCACGATAATACCCAGGCAATTAACCCTTGGCTTCTCCATTTCAATTAGTGCCAGCTGTGGTGGAGCTCAGAGCCTTGTCCCTTAGGATCTGACTGACGCCACTAGGGATTTAAAGCTTCAGTTATGGTTAACCTGGGCAAGATTTGAACTAGAGATGTTGAAAAAACTAGAGGTTGAAAAATCTTCAAACCCCATTTTGAATTCACAATACACACGGCTCTGAGTTTTAGTAAAAGACTAAACTGTACCTTGCACTAGGATCCTTTTGGTGTGAGAAGGGCAGTGGGAGGGTCCATAAAAGAACCAAGACGTGAATTCCTGCTGCCATAATAGAGTAGCCGAGTGGTTGCTGGCCACACATGGCTACAGCAGACCCTGCCTGTGCGCAAGTTTCCCCTGCAAGGGCTGGAAGTGCTCTACCAGCACTTGTTGGGCAGTGGATCACCCCTGCCATTAAGTTTCATTCTTTTACATGCAACAGACCTTCACGCCAATTTTTGAGATGCATCTTACTACAACAACTTCCATTGTTCCATTCTTCCCCAAAGTGTCTATGTACAGTAAGCAATCTGCATGGACTGGTTAAATTCCAGAACTTTGACTGTTTATTAGAAAATCGCAGTAAGTTAGGTAACTTCTGTGCTCTTGGATTTCCACATAATTTACTAACATTAGGAAGATTTTCAGCAGTTTTTTCAGTCATTTGGGAGCTTAAGAGAACCATTTCTAGATTATTTTTTTTTCCAGACCTTGCAGCAGCATTCAATATTTATAAGGAATTCCCTGCCTTAGTAGCAACAACTGACAGTTACGAAAAATAAGTACACTATAAAATGCATTAATATTTTAAGTCTGCCAAAGACTGCTAGATGAAGATATTTCCAGCTTTTGCCTGACTGGCTGATATTTAGTTCAAGCAAATAACCGACAAAAGGAAACATATCTAGGAGGGAAAGGAGAGGGTGTATGGGAACTCACAACAGCTACAGTAAAATATTTTTCTATGTTTATACAATAAATCAGCAGCAGAATCAGGAAAAGAACCAGTCTTCTGGTTTCTACTCCAGCCACTTATTCAGGGAACCGCACTGTCTATTACGTACTCAGATATTCCTGCATGATTCTGTAGTACATGAATAAAACCTTTCCCCATCCTCCAAATAAAATGTTGAGATTGTGCTGAATCTAGGCTTTTCCACAAAAATGCAAATAACTCATGTTTAATGATACAATGGAGAGAGAAAATAAATCTTGATATCACTGTAATAAAGTGCCTTTTTACGAACACTCCTGTATGCTCACTGCCTGACAATACTGGACATGATCCAGCTCTGTTTACAGTGCCAGCATGTCTGTGTCCCTGACTCCTAGCGCATCTGTACATTTTGTTCTTGGCATATTTGTATCTATGGAGCCAGCTGACCTTGAAACTCTCATCAGAGGGGAAAAAAAAATAATAATAGCAGCAGCCAGAAAGCCTACCGCCCCCCATATTTTTCACAGTTATTATCAGAATATTTTTCCTCTGTTCAATTTGCACAGAGATGACATTCAATAACACTGAAAATATTCTTACTGTCCCTAGAGAGGCCTGTTCAGAGTAAAACCAAAGGAAATTAAAGACCTATCAAGCAATCCCCCGATGCAAGTTCATAAATATAAAACTGCAGGCAGTGACTGGCTAGAGCACTAAGGACAAAATGTGCTAAAACTCTGTGACTCGGGTCCCTCCGTTCCTGCCTCCCCCGTATTCCCTGCTCTGTGAAGAGATGGAGTAGGTTCCCCACCACTCATTATCACTGCATATTCACATAAAACAGAGAGGATGAAGCATTCACTGTGGGACTAACATGCCACCCTGCACTGCTTCTTTGCAGCCATCTCTAAAAAAACCACACCTCTCAGCCTGCAGCTGCTGTAACTACTCCTTTCCCTCAGGCAGTGGATTGGTGTGTGATGGGACACACTTGGGCAGCACACTAGTGTTCCTGAGGCAGATGATGCTACAGACTACGGGATCCGAATTCCCCAGAAAAAAATGAGTGATGCAGACACCTGCTATTCAGTCCTGCCAGACCCTCTCCCTTCACGCAGTCTGCAAGTGGGCTGTCATGTCTGGAACAGAAACTGCAGGATTACTACTGGGGAACCCTTAATCTGGAGACCTTCCTTAAAGTGTTTACCATCCTCCTGAAGAATGAATAGAAGAGTTTTGCTCTGACCTGCTTTACAACTGTATGAAACCATGATGCAGATCAGTGACGAGGAACTTTCGGGCTCTGAGAAAGAGACTGCGCTGCTGAGAGACAAACCGTGTCCTCTGCAGTCTTGAAACTTCTCTGGAAGTATGCTGAATTCAATTACAGTACCGTGCTCACTAGAGTGCTCCCTTACATGCTGTCATTTGTGCAGCAATAGCTCACTAAAGATGCAGCAAAACTGTTGGATTTACCCTGCAGTCATTCAGTGAAGCTTTCCCTTCTGCTTGGATTTGCCTGGGGCTTGTTCCTTTGCCACTCGATGCACCAACACAAAATTTCAGATCTTCCTAGTGCTACAGTTGTACAAAAAAATGTGCTTCACCCAAATGGATGAGATTTACTTTACGTTTCTGTTAGTCATGAAATTCATCCACAGTTTGATAGATTTGAGCCCAAGATTAAGGAGATCAGTGTAATCTCAGGACATTATAAATCTTCCTCAGCATGCAATACAACCATAGAAATAACTCGGATGACTCTATGAGTCACACTGCTCTCTGTTGTAAGAGCCGACATAAGGAATTATTGACTAGATTTCCCAGAATGTACCAGTGTAAATGAGGCATAGCACCAGAATTGTAGACATGTCAAAAAGCGTAAAAATAAGTTTTCCCAGGAAATACGATGCCATATGGACATGGTCTTTGTTCGGGTGAGGCTTCTTTCAGTTCCCCAGGCTTTTCTATGTCATAACGTTTTCTAGCAAGATGACTGGGTTATGTCATCCCAGCACTTAAATTGCCTTGGGCTGTGGTGTTTCCACACTAACGATACCACTGGAACTTGCAGATTCAGTCCTGTCCCATTCACAGAGAATTGATTCATTTGTGCTGACAGCTTGCATACACCTTGTCATACAATAAAGTTATTGAAACTGAATTGCCAGAAAGGCTACGATCATTGCTTTGGGTGATTTATCAGGGACTTATTCAGCACTCTGAGCCAATGCCAAGAAAATTCCCCCATGTACCTAGACCAGATGTTGTTCTCATCTGAGCTATGTTAAATCTGAGATAAATCTAGTAAAGCCAACAGACGTGTACTGCTACTATCACCCGTGTTTCAACTCAGAACTATACTCCCCTCTGTGCCCTCCCCATCCCCCAAAAAATCAGCAAAATAACCACAGCTGGACAAAAAGTTCATCCTTTCTGATTTCACCCTATAAGAATAGGTTGACTAATTTTTTTTTTAATTGACGACACTGGCCCTAATTTAAAAGGGAAGATGGAGCTTTGTGATACTCAGGCAGGTATGGCATGGAAGTGCTAACAGAAATGCTTTCTGCCAAAGCTTCACCTTTTCCCACCTTTCTTTCACCTTTTTAAGACATTTTCCCATCACACAGAGAGCCAGCATTACCTCCAGCAGTCCCTGCACAGGCCAGTAGAGGGTGGTGGGCAGCCGCATTGTTTTTTTTACTGTCCTGACCATTCTCAGGGGTAAAGGCACACGTCTCTCTGAAACGTTATTTAACTGTGCATCCTGTTTGCAAGGAAGCACAAAAGGTGAAGCAGAAGCTTTACTGAAATAAGGTATTTCCCCATAGCTTTTTCATGGAAATGATCCACGCCAATTTTTAGCACTTCACCCATCTATGAGGACTATATACAAGTTTGCAGTTTTAGAAAGTATGAGTTACTGTGCAGGACGAGCATGTTTTGGCACATGTACCATTTGCAGAAAAGGCTGTGCAATGCTAAGGTTCAGCTCAGTGTGGGCGATGGAGACCTACAGAAAATCTTGCTACAAGAGATGAAGGTGCCTGCCTGGGCATAAATCAAGCTCCTCTTCAGAAAGCACCACATGGCTCTGTGGAACTAGACATGAAAAAAACACATTGCAAAGGGGAAACTTCAGCAACAAAGAGACTTCAGTATATGGACACATTGCGTGTTTTCAGCTACCTAGCCTAGTCATTGAAGCTGTTATGGCATCATCAGGTCAAGAGAGATAAGGAGCCAACCTCATTCAGAGTTGGCTAAATTCCTCCTTCCTATTCCAGCACTAAGGTAGAGGCTCTAAAGCCATCTGCCTCTTGAAGGAAGCTGTGTATCACCCAGAGCAACTTGTCCAAAACTTAACTAGGAACAGCCCAGCCAGAGCTGCGCCCACTGTATCACTGCCCCTTAGAGACCATGTTTTTTCCAGCCTGCTTATTAAGCCTTACAGACATGAAGAGACACCACCAACCATTTTCATTGCTCATGCAGAACTAGCAGGCCATGGCTGACACTTTAGGCTGCTTTCTATTACCAAATGTGGTAGCAGCTCTCTGCTATCAAGCCTGTTCTTACTGCCCTCCCGAGTGACTCGTTTTGATGGGTTCACTCATCTGTAAAACAGTCATTCTTTACATGGCTATTTCTAATGTCCTGACCTTCAAAAGCAAGGCCCAGGGTTTTCGCACGATTGTCTAATAAATGTACTTCTGTAAAGAGAGCATATAGCTGAAGTACCTGCAGTTCTTTGCTGGGGGAAAAAAAAACAGGATGCTTCATATTTTTTTCTTTTGATAACAGCAACCACACACAAAATCAATGGCAACTTTTATGGGTACAGTGTGAGACTGTCAGCCCACTCTGCTGCCCTTAGAAGCAAGGACAAAGTCACCACCCAGGTCTGTTATTACTAGCAGTAAAGGGTCAGCTGTGGATTTACCAGAGGCAGGGCAGGAACTACAGAGGCAGTAGTTCCCATTAGCACTGCCTACCTGGCATATGTACCCCCCAGTCACGCTGGCAGCTGCTCAGAAGTACAAACTCAGCTCCTGGATCCAGCTGTCCCTATAGAAGCATTGCCTAAATTTCACAAGGTCAGGCTCCACAGGACTGTGAACTAAACTCAGACAATAATCAATGATAACACTTTTCCCCGTGAAAGAACAGAACAAAGAGCATAATACATGTAAAGAGGATGCGCTGATTTCTTCGCTACCCTGTCCTATGTCTGTATTGCCTCTGGGACTGTATTCCTACTCTTGGGAAATAACTAAATAAACAATCACTCCACACAACTTGCGCACTTCCTTACGCTGCCTAACACTGTGGGCTCCATCCAACCCATTAGCTGCAAAGGGAATTCAACAGAGCTCTAATTCTTTCAAGCGATATGCTCTCAGCTTTCTTCATGACTCCCATGAGAGATCAATGCCTGACTTCAGTGGGTCAGGATATCAAACCAGGCTTTCTACCTCGCTTTGACTTTCTCTGACTTGGTTATCTGTGAAAAATAGCATGATGGCTGTTTGCTGTACCTTTCTCTCCCTCCCCTGCATCCCAAAAGAGAGGGTGAATTTCATTTATTAATGCTGATAGAGTCCATGGAGACTTGCAGATAAAAAGGCTCAATGTGAAGCAGAATATAATGTTCTCCCTTGCAGAAAGCTTATGCTTTTAAAATTTCTTTTCAAAGCACCTACTGACATTGCTAGGCAACTGGGACATTGTCCAAAATAAAACCAGTAATAATAATAATCAAATAAACAAAACCTGAGTCTAACAGCCTATAAAATGCAGCTGAGGGCTGTCGGGTAAACAGACAATGGATGGAATGCATTCCTAAGGCTGGTAGAAAGAGAGGGCTAAAAAGAAAGAGAAGACCCAAAAAGTAACCTTAGAGCTACATTCCAAGAGGGACACAACCACAATCCAGAAGGTCCTGCCTCAGAGGACACAAGAGGCATAGCAATATTTGGGAGATTTTGAGGAGGAGCAAGATCAAGTCCTTGGATTGTCAAGGGACCTTAAAGAATGGCAGTACAAGGGATGGTCAATGTTGTGCAAAGAATAATGCAGTGTTGTATCTATATAGAACTCTTCCTTTCTTCATCTGTAAAGTACAAAGGGTGGAAAAACTAAGGCATAGAAAACAGAATTGCCAATAGATCATATTTGGTTCTGCAGAGCACTGTTCTCTGTTCTCCAGAACTAAAGTTTATATTCTGTTCTCCAGAAACTGCATTTTGCTGGTGATATTTAACACAGCCCCAGAAAGGCAACTGCAAGGAAGTAGAATATACCCTAATCTGCTGATTGCTGTTCGTATAGCTGCTGTCTGTCAGACAGGAGACAGTCCCTATGCAGGTACGCCTGGCTGTGCTGCGTGTGCCACCCCACTCCTTATCAAGCTATCAGGTTTGCTCAAGCAAGCAGGGTATCACATGCTCCAGAAAAAGCCTTTGGCTGGACACATCTGCGCTCACAGCAGACCTGAACCTGACAGCCTCAGGGGCTCTCAAAGGTTGATGTAGGGACAACCCCTTGAGACCAGCATTTCAGAAACAACTCACGCCCTTGAGAACAACATAAACTTTCATAAATACTTTTTTAGAGCTTACAGAAGCATGTTTATTTGTAAAATAATGACAGAAGAAACACACAGAGGATGAAACAAAGTGTGATCCCATTTCAAGGCTTCATGCCATTTGATCAAATGCAGCTCAAAGAAACCTTGTTAGAGCAGAGCGTGTGCCTGAGACATCTGTGCTCATTCTTCTACCAAATCAATAAACATAGTCACTGAGTTGCAGCTAGTTACCACTTTTAATACCATCATATATAACATAGGGATGAGAGCTCTAATATCTAATGCAGAAACCTGATGCTACTAGACAAACCTAAACAAAGATCTAGAAACAAAACTTCAACAGGTGTTAACTGGTGACACTGGTTGTTCAATGACTTCAAACACTTTCCAACATAATGTCTATTAAACTTCTATTTTCCTAGCTTCAAGTAGAAAAAAAAAGATTTCAGACACCCCCAAGCCAGATGCCGATGTCATTGTTCACAGCAATCGCCAGGTTTGTAGAATGACACCCTCATATTTTCATCGCAGGTTGCTTTGCTTAGGAGTGCCAAAGGGGCAAGGTGACAAGGACACAGCTGCCAATATAAGAATATGGTGCTTTCTATCAATACAACTCCTATCTCTTCCTCTGCATGCTTAGCTTAACTTTTTAAAAGGAGGATTCAGTGACGAGAAAAAGGGAAGTGACTCATGACAGCCTCCCTCGCTTTATTCTGCACGGGTGATTACACACGCTCTACCCGGCTAAAGGAGTACGCAGAGGTGCTATTAGCTCACTGATCCAGCCACCCCGCTCCATGTCCTTCACTGCGTTGTGCTGGCCACTCGCTCTCCAGTGGCTCGACAGGCTTGTGCTGAACACACGGCTTACTATGACCAGGAAGGAAAGAAGTGCCTTTGTTGCAGTCCACCCATGCCCTACATTTTCAGGGGAAGTAAGGACTTCTCTGGCACTAACCTCCTCTGCCAAGCAGCTGAATTACAAGTAAATACAAGTAATGCGCTTTACTCCTTCCAGTGAGAAGCTGGCATAGTTTCGTCCATGAACAGAGTTTCATAAAACCTACTTTCCCCACGTGGCACTACCAGCAGAGGTGTTCTACCTTGCGGGCTTGCCAGGGGGCTGGGGGGATTCTAGGTCACACTGTTTCAGGAAATCTTTATTGCAGCTATGCTGTTCTAGCACGTCAGCTTAAAGACGGTGCTAAATTCTTGTCATCAATTCTCCGTGCTTTCTGAAAAGCAACAGAAATATTGAGTGTGTGAACATGTCTAAAAGACACAAAACAACCCGTCAGTGGGCAGCCAAGTTTCTCTCTCATGCTATGAAGTCATGAGTCCCCATTTCCCCTCTACCAAGCCCACCTGCGCTGCCCTGTAAAGAAGAGGGCATACAATGTGAGGCCTCTGGTGCTGTTCAACCACGGACTATGACTTCAAGGAGTTAAATAACACAGGTCTCTGCCTTCCTGGATTTCCACATGCATTGCCAAGCCAGCACTACAGCCAGCTTTGTTCTTGAATTTAAATAGCCTATGCATTTAAATTTTGTCATTACAGTTCGCAGAGGAGGCCAAGGGCTTCAGCTACCTGCTGTCTAAGAATAAGGAAGGCTGAAGTGATTAGGAACCTTTCACTTTCATTAGCAGCAATGCTTGGAGGTGCTGGAAGGGATGAGGGATATAATCAACTTCATCTGTTACACTGTTCTTCCATTTCAGACACTTGCTGTCCTAGAGATTTACACTTTCTTCAAGCTTATCTGCATGCCAGCGTGCATGGCTATTTATTTAAAGGAGGGTGTCAGTCACACTCCCTGCTAAGAGGAGCAAAAACCCAGTTCTCATATTTCTCTCTCAGCTATGATGGTGCTTGTTCACAGAATAGAAAGTTTTGGGAATGAATCACAACTGACATCAGACTGAATATTCAGTCTCCTGTTACTGCTATACTCATTGCTACACTGCTACCTAGAAAATGCTCAGCATTTTACTCATACAAAATGAGACATAACTGGAAGGACAGAATCCTCTCTCCTGGGACTCAGAATAAAATTGCAATGGATTTCAAATCCCTCCCCATGGGAAGCACAAAGTAAATAAGTACTGGGAGGCTGCCAGCCTAGCTACACCGAGGTTAATGAATAAACAACCGCCTGCAGTACTGACTTGCCTGCTATACTTAAAATATGTATCTTTGATTACATCTTAGGGAGACTTCCTCTTCTATAAATAATCATTCCAAAAGATAAAGGCATTAAATCTTTTTTCCTTTGACAAAATGGAGATTATCAACATTTATACAGAAAATCTGCTATTAGGCAAACAGGCTTTTCATAGAGGACTTGCTTTTTACAGAAAATGTTGACTTTATTGTGGAAAACAGAACACTGAAAACCAAGAAAAAATTGCAAATATAGCAAGGGACATTCAGAAAATGTTAGCTCAGTCACACCTTGTTTTCCCATTTCTTCTTTATAAGAGATGCTCTCAAAGCATACATTTCCAGGAAAACAACAAAGCAAGCTCAGAAAAGGGGAGATCATTATGAATTAGGAGAGCTGCTGGCATACCGAGGTCACTTCTGAAAATAGGATTTAATTGCTCGGTTATGGATGCATTTTTGGAAATGTTAACCTAGGTGAATAAAATAATCACTTTAACACACATAATAGCTTGGATTTACAAGAGTGTCTTGGGCGATTTTGAATGCCCAACATGAGAGACAATAAAGAGAACCCATTTTGCAGTGTAATTTGTGAGAATCTCTGCCATTTAAGGGGTCTCAGACAGGGCACCTAGGAGTCATTTGTCACTTGTGAAAATCTAGGTCATTTACTCCCCTCCTCCTGCTCTGCTTTTTTTCATGCCAAATATAGAAAGAATGTTCTGGCTTCAGACTGAATAAAGTTGTTAATTACGCTCTTTCCTAAAAACCTGCAATTGAAATTCACTTGGGGAGTTTCTCGAAGCTGTGGAAAGCTATTATTTTTTATAATATTCTTTTGACATGTCTTGGAGGAAAAAGGAAGAAAGCCCATTTGCTTTTAATTTCTCAGTTTTGAGGATAATATTTAACAGAAGTAAATCCCTTTAAGGGCTCAACCATGCTCTTTGAAGCTAGTGGAAAAAAAAATCCCATTGAGTTTCATTGCAGGAGAACTAGCTTGCTGCTTTGAAACACTATGTTAAACAATCTGCAGGATGTTGTGTGATGCAAGAAAATTCATTTGTGCCATCGTGAACTGCCAAGCAGTGAAAAGGGCAGGATTCCTGCATGTACTAGGCACAGTATAAAAATAACCAGATTATTTCAGAGTATAACACATCAATTAGCTCCTGGTAAAAGTATCTGGAGCAATTCCATCATCAATTCCTGGAGCTATGAAAGCCTATGTGTGTTGGTATCACTAACAGCATACCTGCCTCACAGGAACGTTAAGAGGTGTAAAAAATGGATTAACATGCTTTGGAGATGAAATGTGCTACTTGAGTATTATCAAATTTATTATTAATGACAGAGCTATTAAAACAATGGGATGGCTAATAACAGAGCTTAATTCCTTATATCAGTGCTTTTTGTCTTCAGAACACTCTGGGGCAAATGCTTGCGTCACTGAGTCACAAAGCTCCTGGTGGCTTCAGCTGTGTGAATAGATCTGGCTCTGCCTAAGTGTTAAATAACTTTTTTAAACATACAAATCCTGTTCCCAACCTCCTCTAAGACTCAGAGGATCCTGCCCACAGGATGTCCTCCACCTGTCCCTGGTAAGTGGATAGAAACACGGGGTTCTTATTGCTGTATAACCAGGGGAAGATCAGCTTCCAGACTGGGGATTTTAATGATGAGGACAGAACTCATTTATTTGCAGCAGCCCTCCAAAAGATAGGGATATAAGCTACCAGCCACCTAAGTCCTCTTCCTACTGATGGAGAAGGATGGGCACCTCTACAAGGCAATGCATCCTTAGATGCCTGTCTTAGAGTGAGAAGAAATGCCTTCTGAACACAAGAGGGAACCAGAAGAATTAGCTTCATTAGACACCTCATATCTGTGTGCCTATAGGCAAGTGGGATGATCCAGGCTTGCGTCACTCCATCCCTTATCAACAGGATGCAAAGGCACTCTCTCAAAGGATTGAGGAATCCAGGAGATGAACGTTTCTTTAAGCTCCAAGAGGACAGCAATGCAGAGAGAGTAACAGCAATGAGTTAACTCCTGCAGTCAGTCCTCTTCAAAGAGTCCAGATGGACTCTGAGTTTCAGCTCAAGTCTAGGAAGGAAAGTCTAAGCAGGAATTTGGGCAAGGCACACAGGTCTAATATAGCACAGACCAAATAAATCAAACTGCAGAATATGGGAGGTATCAAGAAACATCTGTTTTTTTCCAAAACCACACCACCCAGGCAAAGAAAAGGCCTGATGCTCACAAGTAGTCAAGACACCTCTGTTGCGTTTGTACTGGAGGGATGGGACAAGAGACCCAGATGTTGGTGACAGTAAGAGTAACATCAGCTTCTTCAGGTCATATCACACTACTTTCCCTAACTTTGGCAGCTCAACACTTCTGCTGTGTTTTTTATCCATCCAGCAGCCATTCCTCTGCCTTTCACATACAATATATAAACCGAGCCGCAATGTTAATGAGCCATTGCATATAGATGAGCTGGCAACCAGTCTGAGCTGACACAGCCACACATAAAAGCCAAAGAGGGCCTTGGGCTCTCTTGCTTTGATGCAGAAGCTGTTGGACCAAAGTACTGTGGAAACTGCATGGTCTAGGGGACACAAAGCTGGGCAGCTTTTTCTCCCACCTCCCTTCTGCAGTCACCTTTACTGCTTAAGACACAAGGTAAGCGGCTCAGTGCCATACTGTTTTCTTGATAGCTGAGAAAATTCACGATATTTCCAGATAGATTGCCCTTTCTGTCTCCTTGCACAAAATTGTCACCCAATGACTACTGCAAGGGAACCAGAGAGTCCTTTTTTGTGGAATAAGATTCTAGTCTGCTTACTTGCTGGCTTACCTTTCCTTGGGCAACCCTCTTGATAGCTCTCAGCTTTGGTTTCTGCCCCCATAAAACAGGCTACTGAGGCTTAAGAACACATTGTCAAAGAAAATCTCTGCATCTGCTGTAGTCATCTCAGATACAGAAGGCAAAAGATGGTAGTTCAGGCAGTACTCTTCTCTGGGAACGCTGAGTGGTATTTCTGACAGTGACATGGGGCTGGAAGGGCCTTAAAGTGTGGCTATGCAGACAAACATGGGTGGGATAAGCTGGTACAAGTTTACAGCATATTAGCTGTTGTGTGGTAACTGCCAGCACTGTTGGTTTAACCCTGTATTAGTACCAACCAGCCTGTCTTCACTTCATAGTTACTTAAAGGCTAAGCGCATGCACCCAGACAGTTAACAAGCAGCAGCTAACGATTTTCACAGCTATACATTAAGTTCAAGGTGCTTCAGTTTCACAGCAGTGAGGTGCACGTAGCAGAAGTTCCCTACATTGAGATGCACTGAGATGCTCAGAGGCTACAGTAACAAGTTTCTTAAAACTACTGTTAAAAAAAAAAGTAACCACCCTTAAATTATCTTCCATTTTGGGCATGACAACATGTAGTGCATGGTTCACTTCCTTAATCTCACAGTCAATTACTTTTCTCAACCCATATAAACATCAGCAGGGAAAAAGAAAAATCTACATATGTGTTAGCAATAAATTTAAAAATCAGGGCATACCACTTAAGGGTTGACCTGACAGAAAATGGTAATTAAAAGTGTTCCAGCTGACAGTGCCCCTTTAATGAATTATTAGTAATGTTCTCTGAGAACATTTGATGAAAGACACCATAAGAGTTCTTACTTAAACAAACCAATTTTCTGCATGATGCAACTTCACCACACAAGAGGAAGAAAATCTCCATTATTGAATCAAATTACGAAAATAACATAATGGTTTGAATGATCAGCAAATAACAGGTGCCCCTTCTGTCCTGATTGCCTCTATCTCCTATACCACAGCCTTTTTCCAGAGGCACTCATCTAATAACTGCCACTATTTTCTTAAACTCTGTTACAAAAGCCCAATAAGGTGTAACGTAAAAGAGTGTTGGTCACCAGCTTCTGTTAACAAGCGTTACACATACATACTACAGCGACTGACCAGCTCAGTTTTAATGCAGATAGAGCAATGCTCAGGGACTGATCCTTTCAGCTAATACTTAATCACGCCAGAAGCTTCTGAGCAGTGGTACGTGCATTACACAAACTTCAAATAGTCGGCTGGTGCTGGGCAGTGTCAGCAGCAGCAAGCGCGCTCTCCTCCCATGCAGAGTCTTATAGGTGCCTTTGCATAAGAGCCTCAGCACATGCCGATACATCTGATTAAACATAAATTGCTGTTGCACATACCAGCACAGTTTGGGCTGCTGGACCCCGACCCCGCTTTGCTGTGCTCCTGATTGAGGACAGGGGGGCTGAACAAGGCGGCACAAAGCACATGGGTGAGGAGGTGTATGCTGGAGATGGATGAGCAGAGGGCATTGGGCTCTTGGGTTGGGCTCTCGGGTTGAAAAGCAGGCAGCAAGCAGCTGGCGGGGTGGCACATGAGGACTTGGAAACACAGCCCTGTTTAGTGGGAGCAATGCGTGGATTGGGGAAGGAGGAGGGCAAAGGGCACTAAATCTTAATCGTGGATTTGTATTTGGGTGTGAAGGAGACGGGGGGCTGGGAGGTGGTGAGACAGGTGCTGGACAGGGGCTCTCATGCCTCATTTCCTTTCTCCAAGTTCCTTGCTGGTTTCCAGCTCCATCGTGATCTGTTTGTCCTTGACTGTTTCAGGAGAAATGTAACAAAGAGCAGCTCTGGGAATTCACATTTCTTGGCAGAAGTTCTGTGGACCCACCCCTATAGCTGGTAAGCAGTGATATTCTGGGGTAACTGGGTGGACCTTGAAGGGGAGGCAGTCATGGTGAAAGCACTTTCCAGCCATGGAGTTCAGAGCATCCTGCACCTGAAAGCTACTCTTGCCTTTCAACTGTAATCGCAGCTCACCTTAACGCTCAATAACTAAGGTGCATCCTTAAGTCTCTGGACTACACTGGGAATAAGGGGAGCTTGACACAGGAATGTAGATTTTCCTTCCAAGCCAAGCTGCTACAGAAGGTCCAGTTGTCTATTCCCTCGGCAGCACAATCCACCAAAAGATGTACTAGCACTATATACCCGAGGCTCTATTTCTTGTCCATGAAACAGGACTGTAGTTCAATACTGCAGAAAAGGAGCTTTATAGTTAAGATTCAGAATTTTTTGTTAGCCCACCTTGAATGTTTTTTTCTACAGAACAGGTAACCTGGACCACATTCAAGCTGTGGGTGGCTGATGAGTTTGCACATTCCATACTGAGTGCTCACAGAGGTAAGATGGTTTTATTTATTTCTTGATTTCACAGTGCAGGGTTTTGTCATGTGAACATGCTTTCTCTGCAGTACACCATGCAAAATGCAAAGTAATTTAAGTTGGCTCATACTTTAATATCTCGACTACCTTCTGTGCTATATGGAGAAATGTGAACAGAGTAACCGTGGAACAGTTAACAGCAAGATATTGTTCAAAGCCCTAGGAATTTCTGTCCCAAAGAGAAAAGCAAGCAGTGATACAAGTGACATTTGCACCATAGATACAAATACCGCAATCTAAATGGCCACCCTGTATGTGAATGTTTGCTAATATCAAGACATAAAACAAGGAAGCTGATCTCTTTTCCTTTGTTCATCTAAAATTTGGAAGTTATGTCTAATCTTGTCACCCAGGTTGCTCACGCAACCTGGTGGTGGGCAGGTGAGATGAGATGCTGTGTAGAACAGCTCTTCCAGTCCTCGTACGCACTCTAAGGCTAGTGTCTCTCCTAATTAGCTGCCTGAGCTTTTCTAACATTGAGGGGTAAAGTGAGGTGAGAGTAAATCCTTCATGGGGTTTACACCACTTTACTAGGACTCTGAAAATCTCAAATCACATCCCGAGGTCTGCTACATAATTGAATTCTGCATGAACTAGAGCAACCAATACAAGATTTTTAAAAGCTTGTTAACAACTGAGGTACGAGCCTCACTTTTGGAAGTAACTTAGTCCCACATTCAAATTAGGCACTTAACAGAGCAGAAACTTAAGTCAAAATAGAAGTCTTGGTACCTAGAGCTGCTTGTGTAACTGGAGACACAGGTAAGTTTGAGAGGAGTAATCGAATGGAAGCAGTTCACCTTGAGATGTCAGTTTCTGATGAATCTGAGGCATCTGAGCTACTAATGTGGATGCTTCAATAAGATCCCTCAGGTTGGTGGAATGAATCAATGCCATAGAAAATAATTCCAGAAAGACTTAAGCTCCTAAATAGATAGGAAAGATGCAAGATGCCTGTGCATGTTAAACTATATTTTCCACTGGAAGCAAGACAGTAGGCAATTTGTAAAGGGTATCTAAGAATGCAACGTTCTTCTCACTTTTCTGTCTGGTTTTGTCTGGAATATGAGGACCTCCTGCAGGAAAAGCATTAGATACTCAACAATAAGAAGCAGAAAGAGCCACTGGGCACTTGGTGATAGCGTAATTTAAATACAAAGACTTGCACAGCGTGGGAACTCATAATAAATCTAAACTTAAGACTTCCATTTGCAAAAGTATCAGCAAATCGGCTTAATATTTGTCCATCTCAAAAAGCCATAGTATATTCCCCTGTTTCATGCTTTGCTGAGAATATTAAGATATTATGCACACAGAAGCTTTTCTTCTTAGATAACAAACAGGTTTCTGCCAAGATAGCGATTGGGCATCTCATTTATATTCTCCTAAAATATGAGCTCCATTAAATTTCTGACTACAGCAAGCTGATGCTATGTTGCCAGTCCACAGCAACACATTCACGGGGTCTCAAAGCTTTTTGCAATCATTGAATTTATCCACACAACACCCTAATTTCACTTCCGTCTTATGAGTAGATGGGGAAAAAGACACCAAGGGGAGAACACGTGTCTCATAGTACACACAAAAAAAAAAGTGTGAGAAGTCAGGAACCAAGCTCAGATATTTGGACTCGCCAAGGAATGTTTTACGATGTGACTATACATCCCAGGTCCTGCAGCCCAAAACCTTCTTATTGGGGCAGATTAGTTTATGGGTTGAGACACAATATACTCACTAAGTTTACTTTGCTGCAAAATAGCAAGGAATAGAATGTGCTGAATACTGGTCTCTGACCTTGGTAATAAGTTGATTTAATTGGATTTGATTTTTCAAATGTAACATCTCAAGTCAGCCATAAACTCTGGAATTAGCATATCACATCTCGACGCAGGAGAGATTTTAAAGTAGCATAAGGAGATGAAGTCCATGCCCAATGAATTTCAAATTACACTGAGAATGAACTCAGCCATATGCATGTCAAACTAAAATTGTGCAGGCTCTGAGTGCATCAAGCAGTAAAGTTATTAATGGCTTACATTCGCTATTAAGAATGCAAAGTAGCTATTTTGCACCCAGTTTGTTCATATGTCTCTTCACATCAATGACCCATGTGATGGGTCAATAATTCACTCAATGCAGACTGAAAGCCAAGAATGTCTTGCAAGTCAATTACACTTATATAAATAATTAGGAACACGAAAGTAACTGAAGGATTGGAATAGAAAAGGCCCTGCTGGTAAAATACTGCATACCCCAGGGATTGCAGACAGTGTTCCTGTCTCTAGATTTGCAGCTGGTGTTCCCCAATACCTTCAAAGGGCACTGTGCATGACCCTGAAAGCAGAAATTAGCCTTCAAAGGGGCAACTTTGGGTTTTAGTATTCCAGGGAATAATCAGGTACCCGTTTAACTAAAAGCTATTTGCTTCCTGCAGGAGATGTGAAAAAAACTAGGACATTAGGCAAATAGCTGCCTACTGAGATTTGATCCTCAAGATTTGCTCCTGAAATTTGTTTAGCTTTCATAGCATTCAATTATAATAAAACACAGGAATGTTTTAACCAATCTAGTAGACACGAACGCACTCTAAATCAGAGATGGAATTTGCTTCATCAGACCTTGAAAGAGCACCAAATGCCTTTAATACCTCTGACTTCAGCTGGAAGTCTCTGAAACCAGGCTTTTTCCACAACCCATGTCTTGGGACCACAATCTGACTTTAAAAGCCATGGCAGGGGCTGCAGGCTATGCTATACATCCCTGTAACAGGCATTAGAATGATGGCTGTTACCCATGTCATGATGCAGAAGGGCTGAGGGAAGGAAACTATTGAGATGAGACTGTAGTGGGACAAGATGTATCTAGACAGCTTGGTTGAACATCACAGAAATCAGGCTTCAGGAACCAGAGGTAGGACAAAATCTGTCAATCAAAGTCTGCAGTGCTGCCAGCACTTGTGATTGGAGAGCTATATGATGAAAAGAAATCCTCCAAGCTGCTGGTGTCTGATACTCCTGTCGTTGAACCTTAACTGATTAAACAGGCAGCATCAGCCAGCGAGTGCCAATCTACCTCACAGCTGCTGTATGACAGACTTGCAGGCCCAGTGAGCAGAAAAAGGAGCACGGAAGATCAACAGGTAGCAGATGATGTGCTTCAACATAAGCTCAGCCTGTCAGGTGGACACATAAAGGACTTCCTATAAGAGAGAGCCTATAGTATCCAAACAGTACAAGAAAATGTGCCTCTGTTCAGGAATGCCGTGAATCCTTTCCCTTTTTAACAATTCTATGGGTATTACAGCAATCAGGGTGGTTCTTTATACTTCCGAGGTACAAAGCAGGTTCAAGAAAACTAAGTCCAAAATGCCTGTTAATGGAGAGCAAGTCTGGAATGATACTCCTTTCAACACATCTACTGGAAAACTTCTGAATGACAGACAGGACGCAGTCATTCAGAGGAACCTAACACATGCTCATGAAGGAAATGCTCTGTTAATATTCCTGTCTAAGAGAAACTATGATCCTCAGTACAGAAATTCAGGAAACAAGGACAACTCAATTGCAAAACAATGCCAAATCAAAACAACTAGCAGAGAGCCAGCGAACAGAGAGAAAAGTAGCAAAAGAACTAATATTAGAAAAGACCTTGATGAACTATATATGTGGGATTCACTTATGAGAGTACTAGTTGATAAAGGATATATTAAAGGATATAAAGGTGCTAAGTATTACGCAGTACAAAACTTACGCTGCACGTAGCATGCCTTTAATCTCTGGCAACCGAGACATACAAAGATGGAAAACTACTTTACACACAGTTCAGTGCTATAAACTACTTAATGAGAGTGCTACACATGTACACACACTCTCATTTTGAGAGAAAGCCTTCCTCACTTTGTTCTTGGTTTATGTTAAGAAAGCAATAAAGTATGAAAGAACTGCCTTCTATATGGAAAAAAAACCCCAATAATTTGTATTTATAGCGCACCATTGCTCCTGAAAGATCTCAAAATACTCTGTAAGTGACAGCTGTGTTCAGGGATCATTTCAGTTGCTACTGAAGGCACATGCTATTCTAAAAGGGCAGGGCAGTCCAAAAGTTGCTTTGTAATAACACTCTACATCATGAAAAAGCATTATCAACATTACATGTGACTGTGAGGCTATTTTAAAGTAGTGGAATTCTTTGTATTTCCTTTGCAGACAGTGAACATGAGTTAGAAAGCAATGGAAACATTCTGAGACCACAGAGTCAGGGCTACAGCTCAACAACTGCCTGTTTCCAGACCAATGAATCCAACTCACTCCTCTTCACATCCCTAACCATTTTGGGTGAAGCTGCAGGCTACTGCTGCAGAACACAGCTACCATCTATCATGGCATCTGGTACATCTCCAATTCTTTTCTCTCCCAATCCCACTATCTGAGAAACACTCGGAGCCAGGGTTCCCAATGGGAACCTGGCAAAGCAGGGATTCAAGTCTGCCTTATCAAGACCAGTGCGATAGTCCTATCTACACTGCTATGGTTGGCTTGTTGGCAACAAACCAGCACAGTGGTTTTTTTGCCAATTTAGAAATCAAAGTCACCTTGATAAGCACAAAGGACTGGGATACTGGAATCACAGCCTAGCTGAAGGTAAGGACTGCCACAGGACAGTGCTCTTAACACTACATGAAAATATTCCCAAACTGCCGGCTAGGATAGCCACCCACTACACTGTTTATCCTGGTGCTATAGGCAGGTGAAAGATTGCAGCAGTTACAAACACCAACAAGCTAAGTACAGTCTATATCATAAAAACAGAGTGGCAGAATTCAAAGGGTCTCTTCCTACTGCAATATCAGCCAGGTTAGGTGCTCATTGGCCTTTCCCTCCTCTTCCTCAGGTTCACACAGAGGGAGTATTTCAGACTTGACAAGTAGTACATCAAACCCTGTCTCTAAGGCTGGCTGAACTACACAGCAGGGCCACCAAGGCTGTTGTAGTCTGTTCTGGGTGTTCTCTTACTGCATCTCTCCTCTGGAGCTGGAATTGGCAATTCCTTCTGATGTGAACTACTGCGAGAAGGCTCTATATCACAGCAACATTTGCTTTCTTGCTTTTGTTCCTTTAGCACTGTGGAGAGTGCAGAGATCAATTTCATGCTTTTCTTGTGCATTGAGTAAGCAAGAACCTTTTTCCAGCCACCTTGAAAGCTGTTGGAACAGTGCTAAGTGTTTTTTTGTCAGCAATCTTCCCCACACCCAGAGCTGGGTCCTTTTCAGGGTGGTATGAAGCCGTCAGTTTAAGTTTACCAACACTTTGGAAAGAAAGAGTGTATGGGAATGGAAGCTTTTATATGACACAGTAATACTGAGATACCTTGAAATTAGATGCTGAAGCAGGGTCAGAACTGTCAGTGTGTCCACAGGTGGTTTCGCCTTGGGTAATGGCTGTATTCTAGCAGTGTTGCTGATGCCCGAGTCAGCTGCCTCTCGGCCTTTTTCACTGCACCACGCTGGGGACTGAGACTTGACATTGCCAATCTGTAGAAACAAATTGTGAGTTAATGATTCAACCCCTTAAATACTTCAGCAAAGAACAACAAAATGAGAGAATGCGAATTAGCTCACATGACTCTCTCCATTTTCCCTGTGACTTTTATGGTTGGTGTTTATGCAGTATTGCCTCCCCAGCCCACATTTTACTGCAGTGCAGGTCTTTGGTTACAGATAGCTTCTGCTCTCAGTCATACAGGTGAGAACTTATTATGGTCTGCCTTTAGCACACGTTTAGAGTGCAATGCCTTTTTCTGGCAACAGAGAGGAAAACTGGACAAAACCTGCTTTTCTCCTTTAGAAAGTTTCAACAAAAAGCAAAATATTTGAATGTCAAGACTTCTCAGTAAATCAAAAATAATTCTCTTAAAGTAGAATACAAAACTAGCATAGCACTGTTGGTGAGTTACATCCCTAATTTTTTCTCTTGCGACCAAAACAACAGTTCACATACAAGTCCACTGCAATGAGAATTATTTTAGAGGGTTTTTTTGACCAAAGAAAGAATCCTAAAATATATAATTTGCTTGAGAAATAATTTCTCCCAGAGAGACATTTCCTATTGAAAATTTAATATTTTCAGTGGAAACCTAATTCTCTGAAAATAGAAATAGTTCTGTTGGGAAATCCTGCTGTCGAGTAAAGACAGCTTCGGTCCCAGTCCTCTGTTCTGCCGAGGCAGGATACCCGGCACGACTGCCTGTCTCAGGAGGTGCCCTGAAGGTGAAGCGGATCATCTGCTGCATGGGAATTCTCTGTCACAGTAGAAGGTGCTATGGGAGATACAGTCTAGCCGTGGAATTAGTCTGGCACTGCAAAAAATATCAAATAATGAAGTTTTCTGTAGTGCCTATGAAGCGATCATTGCTGGAGAGCGCTGGCAAGTGTTTTTGTCTAGACAGAGCTATTTGACAAGTGCCATGTTTCTAGGAAGTGGCAGAAAGAGAGTGACTGTGGGGCAGGACTGGCCTCTTGCCTCTGTGGCACATAGGGCAGGAAGAAATGCTACTTCTGTAAATTTACCAAAACCTTAAAGGTGTTTGCTTATGAGACACGTCATTTGCTCTCCAGTCAGCTGAAGTCTTTAGACTCTTTCCCCCAGTAAATGCAGTCATGGATTAATTTTCTGTGCAGCACTAATTATAATATTATTAATTGCTAACAATGACAGTAATGACTTTATTGCTGTAAATCCTTTATTTATACACCTAAAGTATTTTAACCTTTGAGGACCCCAAACACTTCTGAGCTTTGAGAAAACATGATTTGCTTGAGTCTCCACTGCTGCAGTGCCTCTCCTTTCACTTATTCATTTGCCTTTGTTCTCATGAATGAATTATTTCTTCAAGTCAGCTTTGTGAGCTGCAGCCTATCTTTTCAAACCACATATACATGGCATAGCGTGAGCAACATTCCTGGATGCAATTAGCTACTGGTTGTTATCACTGAAACCTTATTGGAAGTGTGACTCCAAGGTGCACTCAAGTAACACTAGAGCTGCTCAGCAGCAAAACACATCAGGCAGCAAACTCTACAAAACACATACAAAGCATAATGAAAAGGGAGATCCAATTTTCAGGCAGAGGTTCGGAAACATCCTGCTATAGGCTGGCAAGGTATTCCAGCAGTCTTCCTGAAGTAACCAAGAGCTCCTGTAAAGCCCATACATCCCATATACGTCAGAGCCTAGATGTTTCCTTCCCTTAAAAATCAGGACAAGGGGAAGCGCACGTCCTTGTTCTATTACTGTCAGGGTGGCTGAAACAATCCTGGTTCATGTAATTTAAAAGCCATAAGGATGAACCCTCCCTCCCCTCTTAACTACAGAGGAAAGTTAGGCACTTAAGAGGAATCCTTCTTTAGGTACTTAAATAAAGCTGGCTAGATCATACCTATGTGTTTACAGTAATCTGAGATGAAAGATCTCTCTTCTAAAGATATTTCATATTCACAGGGGATATAATAAATTAATGCACATCCCACAGGCAGGTACCACTTCGCCTCTCCTGCTGAAAAGTGGCCATCACTGCAGTGGAAAAGGGCAGCTCTAACATCTTTCAGTAATTCTACTTAGAAGGAGAGAGGGCAAGGCAGGAGATATGATCCTTTGGTGTATCCACTAGAAATCCCAGTTGGACTTTAGATTGGCAAAATGTAGTCACTTGGACCGAAGCTGTGACAAGACTCCCGGGTTAGCATGCTGAGCCGGATTGAACGATCATATTTCCCAGATGGAACTGGCATTTCAGTCAACACTGGAGGCATAGCCACTGCATTCAGTGCTCAAATCTGCTATCAGGAATAAATACTTAATGATGACATTGCCAGGTCCAAGAAGAAAGCTGCCTGTGTCATCTTGCCAGTACCAGCAGGTCTGGTCCCTTTGCTAATGTGTCCATCAAAAAGATAAAGTAGGCATAAAGGATGGTGTAAATCAGATTCTTTTTAGACATACCCCTAGGGGTAACTGGCTACTTTAGGCAAGCTTATGTTCTTGCTATACTTACAATTGATTCAATAGAGCGCTAGCTCTCTTTGGCAGTCCTTAATTCTGATATAATTTTGATATAAGCAGCAAGACAGGGAGACAGGATGCTGCAGTTGTCATCCCATCACAACAGGCATATTCCTGCTCTACGCAGGCAGCCAGTGAAGGGCAAACGAGCTATACTCTCCAAAGGTCTCAGTAGTAAAGCAGCCAGCAGATAATACACCATGAGATTAAGTGTTAGAGTATGCTTTTCTAATAAAAAAGGCTTTTATAAGGTATTAGGAATTGGGTATTTCACATACTTTGTTCAGATAAAGTTCAACAAAAAGAAAAACACCGAAAGGACTGAAAGAAGATCTGAGTTTTGAAAAGACCTGAACAGGACTGAAAAAAATAATCCTTTAACTCTGTATCCCCCTTTCTTCCACCTAAGCTTCTTAGAACTTCATCTGAATCCCTAACAAAGATGTATTTCTAACAAAAGCTCAGTGGGCTGCTTTTCATTTATGCTGTCTCCCCCTAATGATTCGGTTTTGCCAACTTTGCTCATACATCCATTGCTGCAAGGGAAGAAATACGCGTGAAGCCACAGATATCAGAACTTCAGTGAAATAGCAGGTGACAGAACTTTGTTCTTGTCAGGCCTCTATCAAACATTAAACACCTTCCCCTTCCTTCACTCACTGATCTCCTCAAGTGCCGCATGTGGCTCAGATTAAAGCCATTTCCCTGGATTAATGTGCTCCGCACACAGCGTTGCACAAAAGACTTACCCAAAGAACAATTAAAGCGCCTGGTCATTATCCCCCACATTCAAAATTCTTTGAAACAAAACAATTGAAAGCAAGTAAGAGCAAAGAGGACCACTCAGTTACATTTCTGGGTCAGCAGAGGAACTCCAGCTGGTATGTAGCAATCAGGAACTCTAATGATTATTGTTATCTACTTGCAGGAATGCAGAGAAAGCAAAAGGTAGAAATGCATCTGTTAAGAACTAACTTTCCGGGCATTTATCAAATATTCTGGGTAGATGGACTGAGAGGTTAGTTAGGAAAGATCAGGGATTTGAGAATGGAAATCCCACAGTTTCTGCTTACTGTGGTGATCACTGTGAAATATGAGACTGGAACAGGGAAGTGGAAACTCCTTGTTTTCATAGCTAACCTTGATGTGTCATGTTTATTCATTGAGTAGTTTTATTGGCAAACGCCCCATTGTTTAAGATTACAAGCACTGCAGCACACCTTCTATAAACATATTATGCCTGGGGACAGCAGCAGCTTTGCTAACTCCTGCACCAGGGAATTTCACATGCAAGACAGACAGCAATACCATGTTTATTTGGGCCCAACAGGAAACATATTCTGGTAAATATTAGCTAAGATGTAGCTGGATTACCTTCGCTGATTTAAACTGAAAGGACTTTAAGTGCTGTACTCTATAACTTGCTTTACATAAAGTGAGAGTTTTTTCCTCCTCTAGACAACTGTCATATACCCACAGCATGCTCATACAGGAGGGAATTTTTTTCCTGGTGAAGCAAATCAACGCTTCAGTCATGTGTGGGAGCAAGAAAGATTTGTTGAAGGGAGAATTCCTTTGTCATCCTGCCTGAAGAAGGGTGTAATTCTTCTGCCTCTTTGATCTACTTGGGGGTAGCTTAAGCAGGGCTTGTAAAACAGCCTCTGAAGAGGGCACCTAAGATTTAAGGAAACAGGAAAAGAATGGTAAATCTGGGGATCTATTTTCAAGGTTCCAGTCTGATGGCTATGCCAATTAGCTCGCTCTCATCTCTTCTGTGATTATCATCTGTTGAATTGTATGTCCAGACCCTTGGTCAGATTTCCAAAGATTTCTGATGAAGGCTGAATCAGACCTACCAAAATTTTGGTAACAATTTATCACAACCCCTAGCATGAGAAGATGGGTAGATTAGAAAACAGAATTTTTCTTCAGATTTCTCCCCTTCACATCTATTCACTAGGATAAGGAGCAAGCCTGCTGTAGCTCACCCATGCCAGAGGTACACACGTGCAGCTTATGATGGACAGGCTGAGGCATCCCAGCAATTCACACACTGTCTATTCTGCCAATATTCGCATTATTGCAGAAAAGGACAAAATGAATGCCAATGACAGCTGAAACTGCACATTTCTGCACAATAAATAGGGGTGTTAAAACTTAAATGCTGGGAAACTTCTTTGAATAATGTGTTGGCACAGGAATATTTTATGTCGCTTAAACTATGCACGAACACATTAAAAGTGCATCAGGAAAATAAAACTTGAGAATTGTTTAGAAAGTGACCTCATTCCCCCCTTCCTCAGATACATGCTTAAAGTTTAACCTTCGTCAGCTGCATTTGCAACCAATAAATTCAACAGCAAAAGTTTGAAACAGTGAAAAGCTACATGTCAACAAAAGTGACCTTCATTTTTTTATCCTAATTTTAATGAGCAAAGGAGAAAGGTGATTTCAGCCTAAGTGCACAAAGAAGGCAACTGTATGAGATAAACTAATTTTCAGGGCTGTTGATACAAACAAGGACATCAAATCACAGAATTTATCTCTGGCTTTACAAAATGTAATTAATTTGTACTTAGACTCCATCTTTGATAATTTAATGTTTTCCCTTTGCTACTGATTATTATAGCTAAAGGTTTTTTCTGGCCCCCGTAACTATGTCTGATGGAAGAATTTCTGGTTTAGCAAACTAAAACATTTAGGCAGCTTCTCTAAGCTAATCTAGTTGCCTACAGAGTAAATAAAAGACTTTGCCAAAGAGCCATTCATTCCTTCATAAAACAGTTGTGGTGACAAGACAAGCAGACCCTCAGCAGGTGCATATGCTTCCTTTACTGTCTACTAGGAGTCAGCTGTACAACCAGCATAGGCAATTATCTACCATTTAAATGGCTGAAGTTAAATGAGACAAATTTCACAAAGTAACTTCAGTGTATCCAATCCACTACATGCCTATGGATTATCCCTATTTTGGATATATGAAGTAAGAGAGGAAAAAAAGTACATTGTTACCTCCTGAAATCAAGCAAAATTTGAGCAGTCTGTTTGACAACAATTTGAGCCCAAGCATTTTGCTCCTAGCCAAAAAAGGAGCCTGGGTGGGACAATGATATAATGCAGGGTTTCAGGTAAGTGTTTTAGCATCTTTAGCTCGCATCCGAAAAAAACCCCAACCCATTCCTAAGGGTTGTTTTGGTGTCACCCTCTATTGGGAAAGGTAATGTGGCAGTAAAGTAACAGTAGCAAACAATTACAAAGCCCCCAGCATCTCCTGATCTGACATGTACTCTTCAAGTCCAGGTGCTTCTAAAGAAAACATCATCCATAGCAGCTGCATGTCCCCAAAACATTCAGGTCTCTGTGCGGCTGGGGACACTGTGACCTTAGAGACACAGTAAACCCAGAACACCATTTGTGTGAGTCACCAGTGAGAATATTTTCCCCTCAAGTTCTTAATTTATTTCAGTTGTTTTTAAGCTGAAGCATTTTGCCCCCAAGAAATATGATTACAGTACTCATGCAGACAAATTTAACTGTGAAGAATTTTGTTTAACAAAGGCAAAATAAATAGGCACACAAGGGTACACTTTCAGGGGGGTTTAGCACTGTGCAGTAATCAAACATCCTCTCTGGCAAGGAAACACATTTTATGCTCAAAGGGTGATCAATTCTGAAATCTATTTTTTCTAAGAACATTCCTAAGTTTTGGGTCAAAATTAGACCCTAGATCCGTCTGTGAACATAGCAGGCAATTTCTGACTCTACAGTGGATCTCCCTCTCCCCAGACCTGCATGTCTGAATATGACAAGATTAGGAATTTTCCAAATGTAGGTTGATCCAAATTCCAGTCTGAACACATCTGTAGTATTTTCCAAATCAATGACTCCTAGTCCCTGGGTCTCTTGTTAACATGGCCAATCATAAAAGACAAAATTAACAGGGACACAGAGCTACACTTTCCTTTAAGAACAGATTTCAGATTCCGATTCTTTAGTCTTAGCATTACATTTGTGGTGAGTAAACATCCAATTGTCATGCTGCTGAAATTTAATCTTTCCTTTTATTCTCACCTAAAAGTCCTATTTGAGATTTTTTTTTGCAATTCCAGAGCTTGAAATTCATACCCTCAAACCCAGTCTATAACTATGCTAAAAATAACTGTATATCTGACTTAATTACACCTTCCACATCCACTCTCACTTCTTCCTAAATTTGCTATCCACATCACATCCAAAGTCTCCTAATGGCAACATACACACACACACGTGTGGACAGGCCCCATTTCATCTTCTAAAAGGCAGAAAGACCTCTTCAAAAATCCAGCCATTCCCCACCAGTTTCCCCAACTTATGTCCACAATGAAGTTACCTGCTTCTCTATGCCTCCACTTACTCAACTAAGCAGAGGACAATATTAACAGTTGACTGATTCAAAGTTTACTGAGCAAGCCAAAATGATTATTTTTTGCTGGAATGCTCCTTAGGCAAGAATCTGTTAGTTTCCTCATATACTTACTGGAACTTTTCCCCATCAGCTGAGGGAAAATATGTAAATTATATAACTTTAAACAAGTGTCTCGAGACTTCATCAGAATTTACTTCTCGCCTGCAGGTATAAACGAAACCTGCATTACCCATAATGTTTATTATTTCTTACTCTCCAGAACACTATCAGCAGAGGGAATGTTCAACTACCTCCGGAAACGCTTTACCAGCCACATCAGAGAACGTAACCGACGAAGAGCAAGGCTTGTCTCTAAAGATGGAAGGTGTAACATAGAGTTTGGCAATGTAGAACAGTCGAGGTTTGTCTTTTTGATTGATATATGGACAACTATCCTGGATCTCCGATGGAGATACAAAATGACTATCTTCATTTCAGCATTCTTAGGCAGCTGGTTTCTATTTGGTCTCCTCTGGTACGTTGTGGCATACATACACAAAGATCTTCCAGAATTCAATCCTTCCATAAATCACACCCCCTGTGTTGAGAATATCAATGGCCTGACTTCAGCTTTCCTGTTCTCCTTGGAGACCCAGGTAACCATTGGCTATGGCTTCAGATGTGTCACAGAACAATGCGCCACTGCCATTTTCCTGCTCATCTTCCAGTCTATCTTGGGGGTAATAATTAATTCTTTCATGTGTGGTGCCATCTTGGCCAAGATATCGAGGTCCAAAAACCGAGCTAAGACCATCACCTTCAGCAAGAACGCTGTCATCAGCAAACGTGGTGGGAAGCTCTGCCTCCTTATTCGGGTGGCAAACCTCAGGAAGAGTCTGCTAATTGGGAGTCACATCTACGGAAAGCTTCTGAAGACCACCATCACCCCAGAAGGGGAAACAATCATTTTGGACCAAGTCAACATAGAATTTGTAGTTGATGCTGGCAATGAGAATCTCTTCTTCATTTCCCCATTAACTATTTATCATATCATAGATAAGAACAGTCCATTCTTCCACATGGCAGCAGAAACTATTCTGCAGCAAGATTTTGAACTGGTGGTGTTTTTAGATGGCACTGTCGAAGCCACTAGCGCTACCTGTCAAGTGAGGACATCCTACATCCCAGAAGAGGTGCTCTGGGGATATCGCTTTGCTCCCATTGTGTCCAAGACCAAAGAAGGGAAATACAGAGTAGACTTCCAGAACTTCAGCAAGACAGTGGCTGTGGAGACTCCCCACTGTGCCTTCTGTCTCTACAATGAGAAAGAAGCTAAAGTCAAAGAGAAGAAAGGTTATGACAATCCTGGTTTTGTCTTGTCAGAAGTTAGTGAAACCAGTGACACAAAAATGTAGTTCCAGATATTCATGGGACTGTATCTTTTTTTCATAATGAATTCAATCTTGAGAGGATTAATAACTTAGTAAAACAAAAAACAAACACAGGTTTGGGTTTACTCTAAAGCAGCATTTATCTTCTCAAAAGCCTCAAATCAAAGAGGAACAGAATACCAGTGATCTCCAGAACACTATTTAACTACACTATATATATATTTCATAGAGTTTATATTTTTATACCTATGGGACATTTAATGAAGCTGCTATGTTGGACTGTCCAACGTGCTTACGTTCCCAGAGGCATGCATGTCTGTTAAAAAGCCTGAAAAGGTGGAGAGAAACTTTAGGACACGTCAAAGACGCAGCTGTTGGAACGAGAACATGAAAGGGGGAGACAGAAGGCAAAGCTAAAGAAACTAAGGGACTTAGAAGCCAAAACCTAAAAAAAAGTAACGTATGTTTCTGGTTGCCCAAGTCCTCTATGAAAGCAGACACTCTGGCTCCAGAACACTTGAGCACTTTTGAACATTTTGAAACAATTCCTTCCTTCTTCGAGGCTGGTACATATACAGAAATGGAGCATTAAGGGATGGTACATGCTTAGGAAGGTAGAAAAGACAGAGCTTGGGCTATCCTGCTGCAGCTAGAACTCTGTAAAATATGACTTCTCTCCTGTGAAAGCCTTTGATTCCTTTCAGGGAAGAATAGCCAAATGGAAATGAAAAGTGAAAAAACAGGGAGAAGCAAAGACCCACCACAGGAGAAGAGGAAGTTTGCAGCTTATTCCTAACCATCTCAGCCTTCAGATCCTCTTCTCTCCACTTCCCCAGGAGCTGACTAACTGTGAAATTAGGAAACATCTGAAGATAACTGTCCAGAAAGAAGGTGAGCCACAGTGGGGAGATGAAGAACACATTGATTGCTTCACACCTGGCAGAAAAGCAATCCACTGGGATAAGAAAGGAAATTCCCAGCTCTAGATGTATCCTTCAAAAAAAATCCACAATGCAAACACATATTATCTTTTCCTTTGAAGCATGAAGGTCTTGTTAAAACAAAAACATGGCATAGGAGCCTCCCACCAACACTGGGCTTCAGATTTACTTCCAAACCATTCATCTCACCACAGCAAAATGTGCATCCCTACAGGAAACAAGTTCTGCTCAGCGGTAACTTAGTGGTGAACATTTTCCGGGTATGATTTTTGACATTTAAGTTTCAAATGCAACAAGAATCTTCAATAACTTTTTGGTGAATTTCTATTTCCTCACAGCCCTTTTTGTTTCCCTACTAGTTCTTTTGCAGAGAGTTCAAGTGGCAGATCAAAGAGAGGGTTTTGGGGAACTCTTCCCAGTGATGTAATTCAGCTCACCTATTTTCAACACTGTGGTAAAATGGAAGCATCTCTTTAAAAGCTGCTGGACCAAGCAGTTTTAAAAGAAGGGGAGAATTAAGCAGGTCAAATGCTGACAAGACAGTTATCTTGCAAATGAACAAGATGTGAGTATGGAAATCAAACTCTGGGAACCAAGAGTGTTCGGGTCTCAGTCCCAGTGTGGTATCAACTCCTTGGTTGGTTCAGAAAAAATCACTTTAGTATGTATTTCAGATTTGCCATCTGTAACACGGGATATAAAGTACTTATGCTGTACAAAGAACAAAGTTATGAACAATTATGTCACTAAAGCACTTTAAAAGCCAGTTCTCAATCTTTCCTCTCTTCAATGCACCACTGTTACACCCTTCTTCACTTCAATTGGAAAGGTCAGCACAGAAAGTTCTGTTCTCATCACACACCAGAATTACTAGAAATGGCTGCATTATGGCCAAAACTATGGAATGCTAGAACCGCCAGCTGAAACATTCAAGGTAATTCACAGATATTGCCCAATATTTTAAGTGCACTGGTTTTGCAACCTTGCAAAATAACAGTCAACTGTAAAAACATTTTTACAGTCCAAATGACCCCTCCAACCATTAGTGCATCTCAGATTGTCTGCTTGGAAGGACAGTTGTTTTATCCTCCACTCTGAGTGGCACACCAGAGCACAAATAGTGAGTGATTAGTGGCCATCCACAGAAGTCTAGGAGGGAGAAGGGAAGTGAAATGAAGTCTCAGGAGTCCCAGGCTTGTCTGAACCAAAAGGTTACTGCGCAGCTCAGTCCTTCCATAGCTGCTGCTACATTTCCTTTATAGGCTTCCTGTACAGTTGGCCTGTGTGAAAATTCCCTAGAAAGCAGTACTGTCAGTATTCAAGGCTTACAATTTATACTTCTCACCCCTGGGAGAAGAGATGCACCAAGATACCCTTAACAGAAGTAGAAAGATAGTCTTTACTGTGCAAGAAAAGCAAGTCAACAGGAAATCCATTTAAAAGATCAAACCCAGCTACACAATGAGGAGACAGGAAAGATTCCTATTTTCTTTAAGTGAAGCTCATTTGGGTTGTTAGTGCTAGGGGGGGAAAAATAAGCAAATACTACTCCAGTGCCTGTCCAAGAAGTGGTGTACATCCTCCAAAGTTTAAAGGGTCCCAAAACAATGCACTTTCAGGCACTGCCCTTGAGAAAGCCATCTTAAAATCCTAAGCTTGTAAGTTCATGACACAGCTTTTCTAAGCTCTTACCCCATGTCTCTACAGCACAAGTGTGAGGAGGCATTATTCCATGTCCAGAAGTATTAAGCACTACCACAACTCAAACAGAAGATACTTAATCTCGCTGCAAGGACGATGGCCTGTTGTTCAGTCTATTCTAACAGTTACACCTGCCTCAAAAGCTACCTATGCTGACTACAGTAAGGGAAGGGTGATCGTATTCTTCTGCATGTTTTGGTGTTACAGAGGGCGGACTGGCTACTGCACCAACAGAGAAGACACAAAGGGGGACATACCCAAGTTGACAGGGCCATGGCTGAGCTCTCAAGCTTAGAGGGTGACCATACTGGGACCTAAATGGGAGTCTAGGAATGAAACCCTGCTCCCATGAGCCTGCAGCTGATTGTCACTTCAGGAAACGCCTGCCAGTCCCCGCCTGCCAGCGGTGCACCAGGCAGGAGATAGAGCGCTGAAGGCAGAGCCCAGCAGCAGGAGAACAATGAGTGGAATTTCCTCTTTCTGTCCGGAGAGGGCTGTTTGTCACCAGAGAGATAAAGGCCCAAGGCAGGGAAAAAGGGTTATCGGGAGACATGTGGCATGCAGTGCCACTCAGGACAGACTCCATAGGAAATCTATTTTGGGGGCTGTCACCCCTACTGCCATTAAAAGAAAGTTCAGTTAAGAGGATGAAAATAAATTTAATCTTGCTGAGCAGAAGCGGCTGAAGGGAACCACAGACCTGATACTAGAAAACAAAGCCTGGTTTCTTTACCCATGACACTGTTTCATTTTTACATCTCCACAGCACTCTTCTTGAGCCTTATGGCTCTCTTCTCCCTCCCTGTCCAGCCAGTCTGCAGGCTGCCCATACTGTGGCAGCAACAATTAGTCCTTTCGACAAAGTGGAACATGCTATGGAGGCCAACAGCCCAGTCAATACAAAGCAAAGGACTGAAGAGAAAGTCCCGTCTCTTCAGGAGAAGAAATCAGACCCTGTACTTATTGCTGGGTTAATGCCTAAAGGATTTGGCTGTGAAAGTGTTAGCCAAGCAGCTAGGCTTGGGAATAATGTGTCTGCACTAAACTTAATTTATCTTCTCATTTCACAAACAACATGTTTCTTCTACTGTATTTATTTTAAACATTCATTCAAGCTGTGCATAATATTTCAACCATTTTGAAATAGATTTACCCTCCTGCTGGCAAATGAATAAGGCATCCTGCTGACTGCTGGAGAAAGGGCCATGAATTAAAATAACTGCTTTTAGTAAACTGACATATGCTAGTTAGCTGTCTCTACACACTCTTTGGTAGTCACTGGTGAAAAGAGACCCCTAAATAATAATAATAAAAAACCAAACCCTGGCAAACTGTTTAGATGCTCATACTGACTTGCATTGTTGGGAATGTGGCAGACGACTGCTAACTAGCTCACAGCAACTGCCTGGATAACTTCTGCATGTACACGCTTCCTTGTAAACTCGACTACTCACCCATAAAGAAGTCAGCAGTGTGCAAAGCCCCAACACAAGTGAGAGCAGCTGAGGTGTCACATCCTCTTTCCTCTCGCCAGGCAGCAAACTGATGTGGTTAGACTTATGTGAATTCAGCTGGGAAGAGCCTTTATTTCCCCTTCCCTTTTATTTTGCCCCCTCCAATTCACCCCCGCCTTGAACTGTCACAGTGCTGGCCCAATTCCTGTTCCCCACACAGGCAGGGAGAAACCACAGCCCAAGGCAAGGGATATGAGGAGAGCCCCTGCTGCGGCAGGGACGGGGGAAGCTGAGCAAGTGCCTAAACCCTCTGGTGAATCTGTGCCTACAGCTTCTTGCTGCAGCCTGGGGAACCTCTCTGACAACACCCTAAAACACACATCACCCTGTGACAATGTCACTGGAACAAGAGTGAGGAAGGCTAAAGCTCTCTCTCCACTGCTACAATACACAATATGTTTCCTGAGGCCACGCTGACATTCCTGTGGTGGAAGCATCTGCCTGGGGAAGCTTACGACTTGAACAAACTCACTGCTGCACAAGACAGGCATAAATTCTCCCTGCTCCGGGGAGCTGGACAAGCAAGGGCAGGCTGGAAATGAGACAATCTCACTTCACATCTCAATTCGCACGCTGCTAGCCAAATTTAAGCACGGAAAGTATTGAAGCCCGCGCTCTCCTGGGTGACCGCATCCCAAATAAGCTCCGCAGAGACCAAGTTACCGCGTTGTTCTGTTATGACAACCCACCGCAGAGGCAGGCTGAGATGCTAGAGAGCACTCGGGGTGCTGTCAGAGGGATCTGAGCCGTCCCCTGCGTGTCTTCCGCCTTGCTGCCGCTTGATGGCACCCCTTACCTCCAGATGGACCGCAGAGCCACCTCCGCTCTCCACACAGGCACCAGCCCGAAACTGCGCGTTGGCAGTGCAACAAGCTTCACAGTGCTAACTATGGCAATCTTGAAAGCCCAAAAGCAAGAATTTATTGGGACTGTTCCTTATTTTATTACACAAAGTTTAATGCATTTAGGGACTTATTTTTGGCATGAGCTCTGCTAGCTGGATATATTTAGCCACTTCACAGAAGTGTTGGGAGACTTAATTCACTGCAATGAATTCAGAGGTGATGTGTAAGTGGAGGGCTGGGGGCTGTAAACATCACATCCACCGTGGCACCTAAAGCACCCTTAACAGAGTCTGCAGTAGGTGGGGTGGGTTAGTAACAGCGAGGCTGGGTCTGGGGAGACCTATATTCCATACGCAACTCTGTTCTGTAACTTCAAGCAAGTCACTGCTCCCTGCTTAGAGCCTCAGTTTCCCCAGCTGTTAAAAAAAGCAACAACACAGGCCACCTTGGGAAAGCTTTAAGTTCTAGCTCTATGTTAGTTTTGCAACGGTGCCCAAAAGCATCTGCTCAGCTGAAGCCCCCCTCTGATTTGGAAGTGTTCCTGGTACATTACAGAGCCTACAGAAACTCACGCAAAGTATTCACTGCCACTGTAGCAGTGTTTGTAAAACCATCTTATCACTCGACAGCATCTACAAGTCCAAATTATGTCCTTTTGTGCTCCTGTGCCAGGAGCTTTGCAAACTCCACCAAGGGGTCCTTAGCCCATTAATCCCTACAGAGCTGCTACTCCTCCAAAGCACTAAGAGGGCAGACCCCCCCAGCCCAGAGCCTTGCGAGGTTTCCACACATTCCCAACCCCAGGCAGACTCAGCCCTGCAGGTCCTGAGGGTGAAAGAAAAACCTAAGGGTGGGGTTCAGGTTATTACAGGCACCAACTGCCAACACTCACAGCACAACCTCCTCCCACAGCCACACAGAGACACTTGGAAAACAGACCTTGTGCTCCCCAAGGGCTGGTGATGCTGTTCATCCCCACGCGTGACAGGCCAGCAGCAGCCAGGACAAGCCTGTAGCGGAGGAGACTCCTTTGGCTTGCACATAGGGCTTTGCAGCAGCAGGGAAGGTAAAGCAGCTCCAAGACACAGAAAGTTAACGAAAAGCCAAAGCAAATAACAAATTTGCAGCAGTTCCTGGAAAGGAAGAAGCGAGCTCTTGTGTTGAAATAGCTGTGCATCAAACTGCCAGAGTCCCTGGGTCACTCCTCCTCTAGCAACTATAACTTAAAATACAAAATACAGATCTTCATCCTTTTCCGCCTGCTCCTGGATAAGCAGCAGCTAGGTGCCCCCCTCTAAAAAAAACCTCCCCCACCCAGAAGAAGCTTTCTGCTTATTTGCTCCAGCTATTTATAGGGGCTGAAGCAGCAGCTCAGCTGCAAACACTTAGGTGTGCCATCACTGACACACCTGCTTGCGTGCAGCAGCTCGTTCCCCACCACGTGGGAGCAGAGTTGATGGGGGATATTGCTGTGGTGGCCTCAAAGCCGCTTTTCTTTCTTGTTTTTCTTTTTAGTGGGTTTAGTATCAGGGTCTGTTTGCTACTCTCAGAGCCTGAAAAGCTGAATTTTGCCAGGGATCTCTAATTCTCTTCTGATACAATAGAAGAATCTGAGCTTTATGTGCAGGGAATTCTACCTCTGTAGATGAAAAAATTGTAACGCACAAGCTAAATTAGGTGTCATTCTTTGTATGACCTTAGTTGAGGGTCTCTTAATTCTTTTCTAATATGATAGAAACGTCTGAGCTTCATGTGCAACAAGTTCTGCTTTTACAGATGAAAATCATAATATAGATGTTATGCTAGGTATTGTGTAAAAGTATACAAATAGGGTCTTTGAAGTGAATTTATAAACCCCAGCCCCTGATGTGCCTCTAGACTACAGCTCTAATTAACACCAAATGCAGCAACACTCAGTTTGATGTGGGAGAACCTACTTTGTTAGGAAGCAGGCTGAAGTCTAAGAAACTAATTTCACAGAGGTCATTAAAAATACTGTATGAGCACAGCAAAGCAGCCTGTAAAAAATCTATTATTGTAATAGTACAATAAAGTGAAGCTGGCTCCTTTAACCCAGAATTTACAGACCGATGGCTCTTTTCTTCTGACAGTAGGGGTGGGAAACAGCAGCTGGGTTCATCAGTGCTTTTATTACAAAGCTTCAGGCATAGTCATTTACTGTCATTGTGAACAGTAAGAATGCACATGAAATATTACCAGATAAGTCCAGCTTTACACCAAATATTGGCACCAACAGAAGTTATGGCAAATTTCCCATGTAGTTAGTGTCTCATTAGGACTGGAGTACGCTTGTTGGGCGGTAGTATGAGAAATACTTCCTTCTCTTTACTAACGGGAAGGTCTTAGCATGGGGAAATCCCTCTCCCTTGCAACAGTATTAGATGCATGTTAGAAATCCGCAGTTGCTGGAAATTTATCCTCAGGGTTAAAATACAGTTCTTAGGTATATATGAAAGCAGTAAGCCGCTCATGTATAGAGAGGATGGGTTCTGGCATATGAGGATTATAGATAGGATAACGATAGATGCTTAACATTAGAAGGACTTGGCATCTCCTAACTTAGCTCATCTAACAAGTGCTTAAGCTGGAAGATCTATCCTCTCAGCTCTGAGCAGTGATTTAGTGGGGATAAAAAGCCTCCTTCAAAATATAGTTTAAATCGGGTTCTAAACTTGATGTCTGTAATTAAGCAGTTCTCCCTCTCTCTGATATGCAGGTACATCTCAAATAGAAACAAGCTGTCACAAAGATCCCAGCCAAAGGAGCTCAGTAAAGCCATCACCGATTCTACTTCACATACAATCTATTTATAGAAGGTGAAATGTAAAGCTAATTCTAGTTTGGCATATTTCAGCTAGATCCCATTCAGTGTTTGCACTTGGGTAGTAGAACAGAAATACGGGGTGAATACTAGATGATTAGAAATTAATAGCTAAGTTACCATTGATTTCAATGGGAGCTGGGATTCCTGGTGAAGTTTGAATTCTGAACTTCAGTGCAGAGATTTTCTGCTATCCCTGTTGACTCACAGCTCACAACCATGTGATCCCAACCATCTGTTTGGTAAACTTTCTGATATAAGCCTGAAATACTTGAATTCCATCTGCCTCATCCTCCTGGGAAAAGCAAAAAGTAGCATTAGTACTGTCAAAATCCTTGTTTATTTTCTCTCAGTGTGTCCCAGAAACTTGGGCTGAGAGGGGAGACCCCCCTGTTATCTTCCCTAGAGCTTCCAACACGGCAAAGTCAGGCTGATATTGGGGGGCACAAATGGGCTACCCCAATCTGTATGTTATTACTTGTTCTTTACCTGAGGAATGTAAACTATTAAGATCTTATGAAAATGCTAAAAGGTGCCTGGGAAGCACCCCGCCAGTCTGAGGCTGTCTGGCACACTGGTGTGAGATCTCTCTACTCCAAGATCTCTTTATTCCATGGGAATGCAGCCCGCAGTGGGTGGCAAACTTTACCTAAAGCTAAATATTAGCAAATACTAGCAAAGATTAGTATCAGTAAGTATTCTGGAGAGAAGGATGAAAGGAGACAGAAAGGATCTGAGCTGTGGATGCTGCTGATCACCTTGCATCTCAGTCTGGGCTCCTTTAAGGTGTTGCAAGTTGGACAGCCAGAAACAGATGCTTCTTAAATCGTCGGTTGTTTTCAAAAGCCTTTTTTTCACCAAGGATCCTGCTGGCCAAATTTTGCTATCAAAGACATCTTTGCACTCTGATGACCTTCAGATTCTGCCTTTAGACGTTTTTGTGCAATCTCAGTCTTCAGATTTTCCTATTACTGGCAACTGGGCAGGCACGCTGTATTAAAAGAAAAGACTTGATATTTCTATTGATGATGCATAGCCAGAATGAATCTGGGATTGCACTAAAGTGAAAAACAATAGAGATAAGCAAAAAGCCACTCACTCTTATGACTAAACTGAGCAACTATGGTTGAATACACAAAGGGAACAGCTCTGTGGTGGTTGAACACACTAACACGGCTCTTTTTCAGAGCCCAGGCTTGCTAATCAAGCCGGTGAAAGCTATTGTACTAGAAACTTAGCAACAAAAGGTTGTGTGTGGAGGAAGGAAATGGTGTACTTGTGCAGTTATGTATTTCTAAGGGTTTATCAAATCGGCAGAAAGATCAAGCTATCTCTCAGGACCACCGTGTGTCTGCAAAAATACAGGAAGTGCCTTTGCCTGACCTTTATACACAATCAGAAGATTCCTTGGCAGTGCTTGTTTTTGCAGCCTCTTACTCCACCTCAGGAATGCTTTGGAGCACTGGCTTTCCCTGGGGTTTGGGGCTAGGTGAGAAACATGAGCAGCAGGCAGGCGGGTAATACATACAGCATTGCACATATACATTCTGTCAATGACTTCTTGAGCACCCTGAAGAGCAAACAGACGGACATGTCTATTAGGTCAGTTATGGCTCTCGCAGGGAGGCTGCGTGTCCTGGCACTCGGCATGGTACTGTGACAAGGGCAAGGGTCTGCTCCCAGCTCTGCCACCGTCCTCGTGCGAGACACTTCACCTCCTCCAGCTTTGGCTACTCTACCACTTTCTCTCTCTCTCTCTCTCTCTCTCCACGGACAAAAGATGGAGCCTAGGTTTCTGATTTAGACACTTCAATAACTAAATTAGGTCGGATAAACACTGGCTCCAGAGACACAAATTTTCTGGAATAAGAAGTCAATATTGTTTTATAGTGATAAGGATTGTGATTGCCACTACTATGGAGCTGCCTTGTTTTCCTTTTTAGCTAAATTTAATTTAGAGGCAGAGTTCATGCTTCATATGAGATGGGAGGGAGAGAGTGGGACAATATGATGCCTTAGAGAAGAAAACCACCATTTATTTTGTCACATTTTTTTACATCGTCCTCTTCATACAACAGTTCCATTGTAACACTTAATACATTTTTTAAAAAACACCAAGATTACTTGCAAAATTATATATATTTTAATATCCAAAAAGTACATTGCATATATATAGTAGCAAAAGCCCCATTTCTATGGGTAATTTCTTCATACTTAAATTTTGCGATTATTGCAGTAATGTTACTTATAAACATCCCGAAAGCACTAAGACCTAAACTGATTAGCTTGATCTTATTGTTCCATTTTGTTAAATAATGGCATCAGTGCTTCTGTTTAAAGTTATGAGCAGACTATAATGTTCTGGTTTCAGGCTCTCATCCTGCAATCGGATGCACACGGACCAAATCTTGCATCCGCACAGAGTCCCAGAGGTTACGTCTAGACTAGATATTTGTGATGCTGTTAATTGGTTGCCAGTTAATACAAGTTAGCTAATAGGTTGTACATGTAAGTCTCAGCCCCACTCTAGACATCTGTTCTAAAACACAAATGCTTGTGGTTTACCCTTCTGTTTATGGCACCAAACCGCCATTTGTGGATCATCAAATTAACATGTGCAAAATTAGAGATGGCTGAGAATTTCTGAAGGTTTAAAATTTAAATGAAAACCCCCAGTGAAAGTTTTTGAAAAGATGTTATGAGAAGTATTTGATAATTTCCTCTATGAAGTGGTTAAGGTCTTTCTGAAGTTCAAGATTTTGGTGAAAAATAATCACAAAATATTTAAATAGTTGCTTTAAAATGCTGGTGCATGTTTTCAATCAGCCTCAATGCAAACATGTTAGCTAAGTGGAGTTAATTTGCAGACAACTATGACAGGCTAATACAAGAAAAAACTCTACTCTAGACAAACCCAGGGAAAGCTGGAAGATTTCTGGCTGCTTTGGGGGTCAATTATGGATCCAACTGCAGGACTAAGGCTGTCTCCAACAGATACATTACTCATGTCTTATTTTTTAATTTTTTTAGCAAAAAGTACAAAGCTACAGCCCAAATGTACAGATTGAAAAGATGTACAAATTACATTAAAAAAAAACAAAAACAAAAACAACCCACAAACAACTGAGCTGATAGTAAAAAACAAACCTGCATTTGTGACCGAGGTCAACTCGTTTTATTTAATCTTTCTTTTAAAACTGTGAGATATAGGGAAAAATAACTCTGCATAATTTATACAGTAATTTGCCTTCTGATTTGTTGACCACTTTGGATGACGGTCTGACAAACGCACAGCGTTCGCGAATCGGTAGCATTTAGCGATCCCTAAAACTCTGGCAGAGCTCAGGGGCCTGCTGTCATTTATTTTACTTCACTTTTGCTTTCAAGGAATGTCTGTGCTTGACATTACGTTACATTTTGTTCTGGTTTCTGATGCTTCTGGAGTTAATACACAGTCTAATGAAGTTGTACGCTCTAGAAAAGTTCCTTCAATGCCCTTTACTTCTTAAAATATACATGTACATATATATATATGACTATATATATATATTTAATTTCCAGTTGGGAGAAAATCCTCATCTGCCTTAAAGCTAAGATTCCAGTTGCGGTCCCCTGCAGCCCAACGTCCTCCACTTAACGGTCAAATTGCCTACCCTCTCCACAGCGAGAAAAAGATCCATGTAGTCATCTCTTCCTAGGACCCACAGTCGGATCTATGTCTTGACAAAAGCCTTTGAATCCTTAAAAATTTCTCTCATCAAAAAGCTAATAATCATTCCAGGTAATGGTGAACAATCTTCATAGTCAATTCCTACAGAGGACATAAGCATTAAAACCCAAAGAATATGCAGAGTACTGGCCCAAAGAAGCATCCATCTCAGTTCAAGACACAAGAGGCAAAGTTACAAAAGTAAAAGGTTTGATCCAGGAATAACCAATATCCAGTTTTAATTCTTCCCCAGAAAGGCCACAATTATCCATTAAGGCTCCCCCCAAAAAACATAAAAATCCCAGAAGTAAAGAAAAAGTCCAACCAGACTGATAAAGGCCACTTGAAGATAAAAGCATCTAGTAATAGCTGCCCAAGTGTGGTGATACATGGGCGTTGGGATGGCGAGGGACATTGGGGTTTGGATAAATGCTTCCTGCAGGGGAGGTCCAATAAGGTGAGGCTGCTCCAAAGAAACTGGACGATGTGACAGGCATAGAAGAAGGGTGCGGGGGTACAAAGTTCACCTTCTGCTGGTGGGCATGGTAAGACGGCATGTAGGAGAGATCTGATGGATACTTGTACATTGACGATTCAGTGGGATGAGGCTGAAGAGCCTGGGCAATGCCATGAAAGTCAAATTTGTAGGCATACCTTTTGCCATGCACTTTGGTCATAATGTTCTTATCATAGTAGTATCGGAGGGCTCGGCTCAGCTTGTCATAATTCATGTTAGGCTTGCTTTTGCGTTCTCCCCAGCGCCGTGCCACTTCATCAGGGTCCGTCATCTTGAATTCCCCATTGGTCCCTTCCCACGTGATACAGCTGGCATTGGAACTGTCCGACAGCAACTCGAGGAGGAACTGCCACAGTTGGATCTGCCCGCTCCCTGTGAGAAGCAAGCCAAAGAGGAAAGGAAATGACATTGTGTTTCCTGCTTAAAAGCAAAGACAAAGGCAGGAAACAGAAGGACTATCTCGATCTTTACTGGGAACTGCTCCTTCAAGCCTTAGTAAGTCTTACGTAGCAATGGATAAACTGTTCCCAGCAAACAAGTTAGTCAATCCTTTGTTCTGTTCATGAGTTTGAGGTCAGATTAGATTTCATAATGGTCGCCTTTGGCCTTAAAATCTTTGGGCTATTCATAAACAGATTTCTTCCCGAGCATACTGTTCTGCAAAATTTTTCACTGAACAGTTAACACAGTATATTTCAACTCTTAATTGCTTACTGTTTACCATGGATATTGTTTTGGATACCTACAGTTTTCTTTCCAGTTGGTGATCTGAGTTACGTAACATTACTTCTTCCTCAGACTATATGACTTCTAGTTTTATTTGATCTGGTTATACTAATAGTAAAGATCATTATAAGGACGTTTCCTTACAAGCATTCAATGTATACAAGTTTGCTTAGTTCAAGCAGGATTTACTCCAGGTCTTATTCCCCAAAGTCAGGGGTTGTTTTCTGCAGATGGCCTGCTAGGGACAGTTACTAGGCTGTGACTTTTGGAGATGTTTTGTGCCTTCCATTCAGCTAATCCATTGCAGACAGTGAAAAACTAACCTGTACTGCAAATCTGAGAGACCAGCATTTAAATCCCCTATAAAACTCTTCTTAGGGAATGCTGCTTTTGGGTAAGAACATTCAGGATGGTGATTTTGCCCTGGCAGCGATGATGTTGCACCACTTTCCTCACTTTTCTGTAAGGTTTTGTGCAAAAGAGCTTGTGAGAGCACAGCTACTGAAGTCAATGGCTCTCACAGCCTACCCCGTGTTAGAGGACAACAGCTACTCATCCAGTACAGACTGGAGCCGTAAATCAGAAGGAGAGCTAACCCCTTTGATAATGGTGGTCTGAAATTTAAAGGTGAACTCACCTGGATTGGCAAGACGGCTACTAGTGGGCCCCAGGATTTGATAGGGATCTAAAAAAAAACACCAACAAAAGCTATTTTTAAAAATGCTTCATCAAAAAGAAAAAACAGTTCATTATTGTTTATTCTAGAAACCAGTTCAAATTTTCACTTTGTTTCTTTACTCATACTGCCTCTTCTTTTAGGGCCTGGAACAGACTTGGTGTGTTCTTTCTTTCTTTTTTAGCAAACAACCACCAATTATTTACGGAATCTGAAGTGGCACAGTGATTCTGGCATTGGTTTCAGACTTGCCTGCCTTTGAAGACTGTAATCTTTTTGGACATACCCACACTTATGTGTCATCCAGAAAACATGAAACGTGAAAAAAGAAGTGTGGGATAGTAGAGCAGTAACAAATCAGGAGCGTATATATTTCTCCTAATAAAAAGAGCAGGACAGCAGATGAGATTTTCAGATTCACTTATTAGCACCCCAGCTTGCTTCTCTCTGAAGTCAATGAAATGTTCACCCAGCTCTCCCTTACTGAAGCAAGCAGCGCGTTAGACAAATGGGAGTAACAGGAGTTTTGTCACTGGCTCCAATGAGGCTGAGTGTTTCTTGAAAACCCCACAGTGCATTTATTAGGAATGAATTCCTTCCCTTTTTGTGGGGCCTCCTCAGCCCTAATCTCTACACTTCTCCTTTGCTTCTCTCTGGTTTTGGTGATTTGGATCTATAGCATTTGCTCGTGGATTGAATCAATGCCAAAAGAACCAACCCCCTAAAAAAAAAAAAAAGGGATAGAAAGCAGCTGTGCAAAGCAGAGAAGGTGGTATTTAGCTTTTCAAAGGCCCCTTGGGAAACTAGCAGGAAACACTACTGCTTGCTGCCCAACAGGGTTTGCTTTTCTTATTTGGTTTTCTTTGACGCAGGGGAAGCCCTGTTGATTCTGTTTGGAGATACTTCCACTGACCATCACTGCAGCAGAGGTGAAGAGGTAACGCGCAGACACTCCATCGCTGCAGCACAAACAGCTCTGTGCCCCTAACTACTTCGCGACCTGTAACGCAGCATGTCATGACGCTTCAAAGGAGATGCAACTGATGCTAGGCACTGCACGTGACTCAGCTGAAACAAGGATGTTTCTTTTGAATGGGGAAGGACAAGGCAGTAAAATAGAAACGGTTCGGAACAATTGCTGTCACTGCTTGGTCACAGTTGACTCATTATTCTGAGACTTCCCTGTAAGGCTCTGCCTGTTTGTCCTGTGCCCACGGTTGGCGCTGCTTGACACATTTATTCACCCAATCTTGTACAAATCTAATTACTTAGCAAATGCAGCGGGGACAAAATCCACAGTTACCTGGCTGAGGCCGTTGCTGTTCTGTTGTCTTATTCACATTTTGCGTCCCTGCAACAGGAGGGCCTGTAAAAACAGAGAAAGATCTTAAATGTACTAGAACAGAAGAGGAGGAATGAACAGAGAACAAGACAAGTACAAGATACATTGAACAGGAATAATAGTGACTGGGATGGGAGAAGTTTTCTAATCCTAAGAGCTGATAGTTTTGAAATGGCACGATAAAATTAAGAGATTTCACTAGAAATTAAAAATTTCACTGTAACATGAAAATATGCAGATGAGGCAAGAAAAAATATTATGCAGGTATCTTATTAATTTGCTGTCTTTTATAGTCACTTAACTTCCATTCTAGTTTACATCCATGTTTTGAACAGAAAAATGTTTTTTTAAGATGTATAAATTCTGACCTTCTTTCATGTTGGAACTTTTTTCAATATATTTTGGAAACAGGACTTCTTTGTTTAAACCAACCTTTTTATGCAAAAAAGCTTTGGTTTTATCAAATCAAACATTTTGTTGAAAATATCATGGCCATTTCTATAAATCACCTCCTCTTCACATCATTTCTCATAACAGAAAACCCTAACTCAAAGAATAGCCTTCACATTTAGAGTGCGCATCTCTCAGAGAGCTGCAAAGCAAAGGAAGCATAAGCTGACAGCCAGGTTCTGCCACATTTATTCGCACGCAGTAGTATCTCGTTGAGAGTCAAATGTGCTCAGCTTGCTCTGCTGCGCAGGGATACATCCCAGCAGTGGAAGCAGAGGGGAGTGTGGCTCAGAATCAGCAGGTTATGTTAGTTAGAATACAGTCCTTAGCGACAGGGAACTGATATTTCTAACGAGATGTCACCGAGAGTGTACTGTGAATTCAGAGACAGTGTAAAACCATTAAGAAACAAGAACAGTTGCGTGCGTAGGGCTCATACTGTAGGGGCCTGAGCTGCCCGCTAGACTTTGTGTAGAATCTTACTTTCTGAAAAGTATTAAGAAACTCTCAGAATCTGCCCAAGCTCTCTACATCTGTTCCTAAAAAAATTACACCGGACTACAGGCAGGTGGTTAACATGGAGTCTATGTTTGTACGGAGGATCTGCTCCTGGCCCCTTAATCAAATCCTGAAAGTATTAGAGGTTTGTGCTGTCATCTTCAATACATGATTCAATAACGAAAGTATTTGTGTCAATTTTTATTTATTTTCATAACATAATCCTAGCTCTTATCTTACTGACTATCCCCAAATCTTCCGCCATTCTGATGCTCATAACACAAGCCAGCCATGCCCGTCTTCTCCCACAGTCTCATTCTGATCTTCCGTTGCAGGATTTGTGATTCCCATTGAGACAACTTACTTTTGGTGAGGCCAGAATTCATATTACTGCCCCATCCTGTTCTCCTGACTGCGTCATAGGAGGGATCTAATGACAAAAGACAACAGGCACAGAGGGGTTGAAATCAACTCTTCCCAGAAAAAACTTGCAAGAATCTAGCTTTGTATCTTGGTCCCAACTGGCTTGGTATTATGCAGATACATTATTTTTCCTCTCCCAAATCTCCTGTGCTCCTTTGACTCTCTCACAAAGGCAACGGGCTGTAAATACAGGGGTTGGGATTAGCTGTTTGAGCAATACTCCAGCCTGATACCTTCTGATCATGAAGGAGATCCAAAAGGAGACCCCCTTTCTCTTATCCCAAGACAGAAGACCACAGGCAGAAAAGGAGGATGAGATGAACCCTTTTGTGATTTCACAGAAAAGAAATGGCAACTTTAAAACCCAGGGAGGACAAGGACTTGACATGCACAATAAGGAAGCTATTTTAAGGAGGGGGAAAAGGGGAAAAAGCATCCTCTCAAGCGAAATTCAGAATGCATCTCTGACCAAGGCACTGGAAAGGAGAGAGCACTGCCTCATGCCCTGTTGGGCTGCGCAGCGCAGCGGGACTGCGCAGCTCCCTGCGGAAACATCCCAGGCACTTGCACATTCCTCCCGGCGCTGGGAAAGCCGCTGCAGCTTTGAAATTACAGCCTTCTAGTTATTGGCATGAAAAGGAAAACAGAGAAGGGACGGGAGAGGGAAGGGGAGGGGAAGAGAGGGAGAGACAGAGGAGGAGGGAAGAGCAGGGAATGGGGGAAAACAGAGCTCATGTAATCTGCCTGTTTTTATTTTTATTTTACTTATTTGTTTTTTCCCTTTTTACTAGAAACCGCAAACCCCACTGCAAATAGATCAGACTGAAAAACAAACGACTACGGTTTCAGCCTGGTACAAAGAGTGCGACGGGACATCTCTGGAAGAGGGAGGCGGCAGCCCCAGCCATGCTGTCCCCCGAAGGGAGCCCTGTCCCCACTCCCATGGCCGGGCGAGGAGCGGCAGGGCTGGACACTGGCTGGCGCTGCCGGGGAGCTTTATCCCCAAGCTCAGTTCTCAGCAGCTGTCATTGTTTTAAATAATCGGCTGGTTGCATGAGTGGCATTTTCCTTGCTGGAAACCCATTGTGCAGATCCAAACTTCATCTGAGCGCACCCGGAGCTTGGGCTGCTGCGCTATCAGTGACTGAAATCAGGAGAGCAGAGATGAGGTCTGAAGTAACCACTGGCTTTTCCCATGTCCTCTTTGCAGCCAGTCTCTGACTTTCATTTCTCCCCTGGGATATCCTTCAGAAGCATTTCAACTAGAGCTATTAGAGCAATGTTTTGGGAAATATTTTGAAAAAAACATAAGTTCTGCATTGAGAGAGAAAGGCAAAACCTCAGAAATTTCCACTGATCAAGATGCTAATGTACATTTTGCTTAGCTCAGTCAGAAACAGTTTTGCCATTGTGTAATTTTAATGGAAATGTTACTTACATGGTGATCCTGTTAAAAAACTAATTCTCCAACAGAAGAATTCTTTTCAAATTGGGAAAAAAATTCCTTTCCAAAAAGTAGCAGAACTCATTGAAAATTTTCAATTTTCTCTGATTCTTTTTGGGTCAGATAATTGACTGAAGTGAATCAACTGCTACAAATGGGTTGGTTGATTCAGATGCATCAGCGTGTTTTGAGTAAACAAATAGGCCATCATCTGGATAGATGATCATCCTTCTTCTCCTCCTCCTCCTCCTCCAGATGGAGAAACTTTGTCACAGAGGAGGAGCCTGATTTGCTCACAGTGTCACAGAAAGAGTGTAAAGTGCATCTCCTGAGGGTTTTTTAACCAATAAGTGACACTATTACAATCAGATGTGCTGAGCAGGCGTGTATTGCTATGGCTTCTTGGGCTTTACAGGATTAAGGCTTGGTTCTCCAGATAAATTTGGCTAAGCCTGGTCAAAGTTATAATTCAAACCTCTCTGAATGGGTTTCCTGGGAGCATATGTGTTAGGTTGCAAAACGGCAGCTTGGAAGGATGGTGTGCATGTGACTCAGCCCAGGTTTAACGTACCTCAGATGAGTCCCTTTGCCTCAGTTTTCCCTACATGGTATGAATTATGGGGTAAAGTGTGGGTATACATACAGGCAGCTGCACTTGCATTGTTAGGATGAGACGTGGCTCTGAGTGTGACTTTGCAATGGTAAGGAGGGTTAAATACCATAGTTAGCCACACAGGCATTGCTACTGAAATGTGTTCACTCAGCTAGTACAAGTTTCCAACTCTTTCCCTCCCTCTCAACAAAAAAAAAAGTCCAAATCCACTAAGCTATTTTTGTTTTGCTTTCACAAAAATCCGTGCAACGTGAAAGAACCACACCAGCCTTCCCAGCTTCCAGGCCCAGACCCTAAAGCTGAACGTGTTTAAAACAAAATGGAAAAGGCAGAGCCAGGGAACCTATCCAGAGACTCAGGTTTCTGCAAAAACAATATCGTTCCCAGGACCTGACGCCCAGTGGCTTGAAGAGATCCTACAGAACTCCAGCCAGACGGTTAGTTACAGGGAGAGTCTTATCTGTCATTAAAACCACTTGGATTTTACACCAAAACTTGCCGTGCTATGGAAATTCAACTAAAAGACTTGGACTGAGGTCACCTTCTGGTGTAAATCAGCAAATAGCTACAGTGAAGTTAGGGGCAAATTTATACCAGCTAAGGATCAGGTCCCCAAGTCTGTTTTAGACTTAAAAGGCCCAGTGGAACAACAGTCCTATGACAAATGTGCGTTCAATACAAAATGGAATTAAAGAGCAGAAAATAAATCATAGATGCTTTCAAGAAATGTCATTCTGCAGCTGTCTGGTTTATGTCCAGAAATTCCCCAGAATGAATGCATACTCTATTATGAGTAAGGTAAAGGATATTAATAATGCTTTGCACTTTCACAGCACCTTTCAACTAAGGATCTCACAGCTTTGCAAACATTCACACTCACAGCACGCCTGGGAAGAAGGTTAAATATAATTTTATTTATTTACATGCATAAATGCACTTTCCTCAGGCTTTAGCTCCTTTTCCAGATGAAGTGGCTTTCCCAGAAATCAGGCTGTGTGGAACAGACTGCATAGCATTGGTCTCCGGACACCTTCTAACCTCGATCTATACTTTCTCACCCCAAATCTCCCTCGGCTCCTACCTCACCACCCTCTGTGCTATTTGGAAGTTCTCATCCTCTGCTGTGCAACTCCTGTTTCAAAGTCTATTGATTCCTCTGGAATTAGATGTAAATCAGAAATAACACAGTAGCGAAACAGCCTGCTAGGCCACGCAGAAAGCTTAGAGAGAGAAAAGGCTTAGAACACGGCAAAATTCGCAAGATCGAGACTGGGTATTAGGGAGGCTGTCCTGTAAAGTTCAAGAGATGAGTTTAATTCTCCAAACCTCTGCAGTTTCTTCTTGTCAGATTGCCTGGTGCAACAAAGGAAGGACTTGATGTGGGGAAGAAACTGAGGAGTGTGTCCTCAGGGTTCCCCGGGTTGAGACTGTGGGACACAGAGGAGGAGAACGGCTGCAGGCTGTGCTGTGTAAGTGTAGGAGGTACAGCATTGCAGTCAGGAAGATAAGGCAGGCTCCACTGAACCACCAGCCCACCTTTACAGACAGCCCCCCCCCACCATCTCACAGCTTGAGTGCTGCTTTGCTCCTGCTCCCCATACCTCTGGATCATATTTAGTCTAAACAGCCTAATAGACTCAAATATTGCTGGGGGCTGGGGGCAGATGGACAGACACGCACATTTCCCTAGGAAACCGGGCTTAAAAACCCCAAGCAGATTTCCACATCACAGCAAAGACCATCCTAGATGCCTAGCGGTCCTTTCAGCTTGAATGCAGTCCGACGAACAAGCCATTAGGGAATCTGTGTTTAAGATATGATGTATTAGAGAGCAAACCCTCTCTGATAAGCTTTAAAAAGTTCTTAAAAAATTGAAAAAAATATGGTGTTTTATAAGTCTGTGAGCTTGGGACGGAGGGGAGAAGCAAGGGGGGGATTTCAACTGAACAATAGGCTCACAGTCCCTGTGCTTCCTGAGCTGCTCGGTAAGTGCTGACAGCCCCTTCATCCTGCTCTCTCCGTAGGAGCTTTTTCAGTCAAACCAGATTCAGGCACTATTTTGTGCTACCAGCCTTGATAAGGCTTTCCAGGAGAATAATGGGCACTGGGCCGGTAATATCCTCATTTTTCAGGCCTTTTTGTTCTATGATGGATATAGCGGGGCTGAGTCATTTATGGACTAAATGCTTTATACGCACTATAGGGGAATCTTATTTGAAATGCCACCTATGCTGGCATAGCGCCATTAATTGCAAGCAAGGCTGGGAAGGAACAGCATGGCGTATTTATCGTATTCATGGCATCACTGGCAGTAGCGGCAGTTCTTTTCCAGGCAGGCACTGTCTGCTTTGTGAACTGCTGGGGCTCACTGTCAAGGTGCAGAGTGACTGGTCTGAGTATTAGCTCCCTCTGTCAGACCCGTGGGCAGTGTCAGGCCTGGGTTAACTTTTGTAGAAGATGTCTGGGGAAACACACGTGCAGCAAACTCAGGGGGGGCATCTCGATTCCCCAGCATGGTAGGTGCTAAGCAACTGAACGAGCCCACCAATCTCTGCCTAATGAAGCTGATACTTCCAAGGAGATTAGGCAGCCAGAGGATGGAAAGTGGCTTGTCCTAAGTCATGGGGACAAAGCCAGGAAGAAAATAAAGGTAGGTTTCCCAAGTCTCAGTGAGTTGTCTGACCGCTTACTAACACTGCCTCCATCTCCCTTTGAAACGCACTTGCAGCCTCTGACCAAGCCTGCCTTGCTGACTCAGATGAATAATAACACCAGTAATGACAGCAGTCATTTAGCCATCTTCTGTTGGATTCCTTACCATCTTGGGGTGCTTTACAAAGAAAGTTGAATGACCTCAGTTCACACAACAGAAAAAATCCCAAACCCGAAACACAGAAAGAACTGCTCCTGAATACCCTCTCTTATTTGGTTAGGGAGCACGGGCACTGTATTTCCAGACAGGACTTGGCCTTACAGATTTCAATAAAGCAAATCAGGGAAAGGAGGAGGCTGCAAATTTGAAGCAGGCTCTGGGATCCACGGGCTTCTCCATGCAGAACAGTCTGGTTTTTGCAATGAGTCCTTCTGCTTTGGTAGGAAGAAAGGATCCTGGCTTGGTGGCTGGTATTTAAATTAGCTTCTCTAGATGGGGAAAGCAGAACTAGGTGTCCTAGGGGATCCAGACTTGTGATTAATCTAAGTGGTCACTTGGGGTCTATTTTGTGGCAACTACTTCATAGGGAGAGAAAGAAAGGAGGGCATAGGACCTCACCGCTTTTCCTCCCAAAGCGAGGTTGTGTGTGGTGGCACTATTCTGGTACCTTGGAAAAGTCCCAATGTAGGCGCATGGGAACAAAAAACACTACTGCTGCAAACCAAACATGTAAGCAAGGTCTGCCAAGCTGCTGAGCGTCCAGCCCTCACACTCCAGTCATTTAACCTCCTGGAGATCGCATTGAAGAGGTGGGGTTGTGTTTAAAGCCAGTTGGAGAGAAGAAACCTAGACTGTGGGTTTCTGGAGGGCCAAGGAAGCCAAAAACACCTCCAACTCCTCCTAGAAACATTAGATGCATTGTTTTAAATGATGGCAGCAAACATAAAGGTTGTAGAGTCTGTAAGGTTCTTCCCAGGCCCACTCTGGCTCCAAGTATATGTACTAAATACTCAATACATACGGTGCAAACCCTTACAATGTCAGCTGCAAGAGATTTGCTTAGATGCAGTTTTTCTTAGCACAAAGCTGTGAAGGTTCCAGATGCTATCATTTGTCTGTAGGAAGTTTGACAGTGTATAGCAGAGATGGTGGGACAGGACTAGAAAGGAGAGCAGGGTATGAGGAGTCCTCTGGCCTTTTCAAATGGCTACAAGAAGTGGCTCATGCAAGTCAGCAATTAGCCCTATGGCACATACACAGTGCCAGTTACATGTGTGTCATAACTGTGTACAGTGAGGCCTTGAAATCTCACCCACAGTATCATTTATTTTGCAATGAATTACTTTTCAATTTACTATTTCTGCTAACTAAAACAATTACTTAGCACGTATGCCATATGTCATGCTGTATGTCATTCATGGCCAGTGTTACTATGACTGTTCTCATGGTCACATAAGACTTTCCAGTGCCTTCAAGCACCAAACTCATTTGTTTCTGCTTCAAGACCACAATGTCCTTGTGCTAAAGAATCACCAGTACAGGGATCATATGGGGAATCAAGTAATTCTAAGTCTCTCCACTAAGAGGAAGCAACTAGCTGAGCGCAGAATAATTTCAAAATAACTTCTATTCTACATTATCAGATTATTTGATTGTTTCACAAATAAAATAAAAAAAAAAATCCAACATCTCTACATTGCTATTAACCTTAGAGATAAGAAACTGACATGGAGACCAAAGTCAAGGTTTGGAACAACGTTGGTTTTTGACCCGAAGTCAACTCAAACCAAGGGAGAACAGACTGACTGATGGATTTACATAAGAAATCTGTTGCAGAGCCTGGACATGAAAAGCAGGTTTAACTTGGGGAATCTCTGAAAGTAGCTGAGAGCCTGGCTATGATTGCTGTCCTTATGGAAATACAGACCAGAGCGATCAAACCTTTCCGATTTAACTGCCATTCTAGATCCAGTGTCAGATTAAAGTACTGTGGCTGAACCCCACGTATTTCCAGCATCAGCCAGGATCTGGAGGGTAACAGAGTGCATGCACAGAACTAGGACTCAGGATTTTCAAAGGGGACTCATTCAGCTTGCACAGACAGGGGCAGAGACCTTCTGAAGTAGGGCATTCCGACTTGAGATCTGCGATCCCTCTCCCCCGTTAGACTTAGCCTGCCAGGGTGACATGAAGGAGCTCCTGCGCGCCGCAGCTCTAGAGCCTGGACCTCTGCTCCCCCACTCAGAGAAGGGCTCTGGCCTCCAAAATTTGGAGTCACTCCCTGTTTGCTTTGAGCCATAGGCAACAGCCCCCAGTTGTGCGAGTGGGGCTAGAAAAACATCCCAGAGCCATGCAGCGCTGGAACTTCCTGATTCACGTCTGAGTTACCCTGTGCAACGCTTACAAAGACACATTATGAAGAAAAGGAGGAAGTAATGAGATTTTTTGGTGGTGTTGTTGCTTTTTTTAATATCAGCAGCAGAAGTCCCAATGCACAGTGCATGAAGACTGAAGCATGTGTCCTAAGAATCCCTCCCAGAGCCAGCTTTGAAAAGCAGTCACTTTCCAGTCAACATACGCATTACTGAGCTACGCCGGACTGCAGACACCAAGAGCCACATGCAGACAAACATGCTGCCGAGCAAAAATGCAGACACACAATTGCATACGCTGAAAGGTGCGTTTCTGAGCACCCTTCGCACACGTATATACACGTTCATCCAAAACACACACAGGAGCGTGCACAAATATGCAAAGAGCACTGTGCATATTTTAGCCCCCAGCACACAGGGGGGTAAAACCAAACAGTTTACGTGCTTGCAGTTTGCACTTATTGAAAAACACACAAATGCAGAAGTAAAGAAAAAGAAACGCATATTCATGGAGAAAAAAGCTAGACGCAGCAATACACACATGAAAGGGAAGGGAAGACACACATGCGCAGACATTGCAGCTAGCATTTTTACAGCATTTGCCCATTTAACTCATTATCAGGAAACAAATTTACTCCTGTCTTAGGAAACAGCCAAAGCGCTTCCAAGAGCTTTTCACGGGAGACACTACACCCCAGCAAATGTGTAACACGCGCCCCCCCCATATGCAATAACATTGCTTGCAGTGCACCCTCGGAAAAAAAATAATAGCTCTTTTGCTGGGAGAAAGGAAGGATAATGGTTACTTAGAAAGTGCTCCAGACAAGCTGTCAGGTTGAATTCAGAGAACTGGAGTCTACTCTGGGACAGCGCTGGCTCAGGGTGATCCCTTGTGAGTTGGGTTTCCTGCCTGCTACAGCTTAAAGACAACGATTCTTTGTTTCAGTTTTTCTGGTGAAAAAACACACGCCTGCCTCTGAAGAGGGTCAGGGAGAAAGCAGACAAAACACTAACTCTGGAATTTCAAAGGAAAACAATTAAAAAAAAAAAGAAAGAAAAAAGAAAAATCCAAGAGCGCTAGCTACTGTCTCTCCTGAAATCATAAATCCCTGGTTTGGCCACACAGTCACAATAAGAGAAGCACCAAAAAAGCCTCCCATTTTTCTTCTACGGAGCTAAAAATGGGATATTTCATCACCAGGCACACAAATATCATCGACAAATGTTTTAGCGTGTACAGACAATTAAAGGGGCATAAAGCTGCAACTGCTTTTTCTCTGACATGACTAAGACTGGAGGGTTTATAACCTTTACTGTGAACAAGGGGCCTTGCTGACACACTCTAAAGAAGAGTTTACTGAAACTGGTCAATATTTTTCACATGACAACCTTTTAGACCTGAAAAATGGCCTTTTCAAGAGAAGAATTTTATGCAGGAATTTGAGACTATTTTCCTGTGGGAACCGTGCTTATGCAATCATGCTGCCTGTGGTCTCTTTGCCCTTCTCTCTCCAGTCCCCTCAAAACTTTTGAACCTGTTACCCAAAATTGTTACCAAATTTGACAGGCAGGAGAGATGAGTTTTAAGGAGCTCCTACCAACCTAAAGGAAACTGTTGGGGAAAGAGGAGAGAGATTACGGCCCTGATGGCGATAAAAGCAGTTGCACGGACTCATATTTTGTTCTGTACCAGGGAATCTGCGTGAGAGAGATCTTATTAATGCTCCAACATCAGGACACTCTTCGTTAGGGGCTCACAATGAACATGGGTACAAACCCATGGGAAATCACACTGTGTGAGTTTCAGAGCTCACTGATTTGTTTATCTCCTTAAATTTGCCAACAACCGAACAAAACATACAAGCAAACACACCTTATACCCAAACTTCCTTATTGTTCACACAAACACTTTTATAATGCAAATATAAACATGTAATAGCCACAGATCAAATCCTTAAAATTCTTCTCCTACATCCATATTCATGTATTCACATACAAATTTCTTCCCGCTTTGAAAATGCAGGTAGCACATCAGTTTTTCCTCTGTTCTGCTTGAATTTTGGTTGAATTTATGAGACTTTGGGCTAGTGCTGGTTTACCACTAGTCTAAGCTACCTATGCTGCCTTAGGCTGAGCCTGTCGTATGCAGAGGACAGTGCTGGAGGATAGAGACCCATGCTGAATGCAGCCTTTTAATCAAGATCATACATAACCTGTAATCTGTCCGCAAATGGCCACGTAAAATCGCTCCCCTAAATTCTTACGCATGATGAGTTGGTGTAGCTCTTATCAGCTAAACCTTCCTTTATCCTGCTCTGGCACCTCACTGCACGAATACCCACCTCTCTGCGTTATCAGCACGTACTACAAGGCACTACGTATACAACACCAGACACTCCTACGTGCCTGTTTAGACACGTGTAATTTTACACATCAACACGTCGTGATTCAGCCTCTTTGGAAACTGCCAACGCTATCCTGCTAAGAGATCAGTACCTGGGTTCAAATCCTGCACAGCATTTAGGGTTGTATATTAAACATGTGAGTTATACAGACCCCAACATATTTAAAAGTAAGCATGGCCTTTAAAGTTGTGTTGTATTGAGACCAGAATGCTCACAGTCATACAGGACACAGCCCTTTGGCCTCCTAAATGTTGTTGTATGTGAATATACTTTCCATTTCCCTATGGAAACCTACTTAAATGACACCATTCTGATGGCAAGCAATTTAAAATCTCCACGGACTTGGGCAGATAATGTGGTTTCAGATTCTTCTCTCATGTCTCCGGTACCTACAGTAGGTCAGTCATTGCTCCAAACACTCACGGAAAATGAAACAGACCATCTCTCCAGTGGAGCGCTGGGAGTGGGACACAAATCTTTCCATTCAGCAATGAGAGCAACCTCGTTTCATTTTCCAGAAAATTGTTCTCTAGCCAGAAAATACTGGTGATTTTCATTAGAGCAATTTATTTCTCAAAGGCAGCTGAAGACAATTTGTACCAATGACGCTAAATACCATACTTTTGAGTGTTTATGAGGCTGAGAAGCAAAGAAGCTCAGGCAACAAGAGTCCTTTGAACACGGCAAGGTTTCTACCTATCTGATCTGAGAACAAAATGCATATGCTTTGTGTGCAGCAGCTGTATAAGTTTACAGTATCTGTTTCTGCTATGAAAGCAGTTTAACTCTCCTAAAGCAGCGCTACAGGTTCTTCTGTATGCAGAGCTGGCATTGCAGACGAGAAGTGAGAGGGCAGAAAATAGAAGGGGAAAAGGGAGTAAAGTCTGCAGCTGCAGTCAGCCAAGGCGGTTCTGTCTCCAGAGCCACAGCACGAAATCCAGTCCTGTGACAGCAGCGCTGCCCTTGCCAGCCTGGGCCACAGGTCAAGTGGTGCCCTGTGCTCCTGGGTGACACCGAGCGTGCCCTGCTATGTCTCTAACCGGTTCGGGACAGAGTAGAGCCCTACGCTGCATCTGAAACATCTGTGTCTGTCTGTGTTGCAGCCGTACCTTTTTTTGCCATGTAGGTTCTTTTTTACAGTATGGGGATGGAATACATTGTATAAAGCATAGTGTAAGTGTATGCAAAGAGCGTGCGTTTCTCACTGGAATTTGCACAAGCAGGTAATTTGCATTAGCTATGTGATCTTAAGAGAACGTGCAAGAAAAATTACAGGAGGAGTGAAGAAAATAGTATTTTTTTCCTATCTCTGACATGTATTGTACTATTTCATCACCTCCTCCTGCTTTTGAATCCTCAAGGGAAGGTGGTTAGAAAAATTTGTTTGTCTGTTTTTATTCACAGGCATAGAAAGAAGAAATATTTACAGGATTAGTAGATTCAAGATGCATTAATATAAAGTAAAATGTTTCGTCTTTTGAGAAGTTACGGAGACAAGAAAATACCTATAAAAAACATTATTTTTAACCTGAAATTCCTTTTCCAAAAGAATATCATCGTCTTGAAGACAGCCCATTAAAAAGCCTTAAAAGGAAGCAAGGAAAATCTTGTTGCCTAACAGACTAGACTGAGGCTGAGGAATTCCAAGCCCAGCTTTATGTCCATCACGAGTTTCTGCTTTGATATTGGACAAGACACTTCACTCTGCTCCCCCAATTCCTTATCTGTCAGCCTGTCATGTTCACGTGTCTCTTATCCTGTCGTCTTATCTCACAAATAGCATTTGGAGCATGAATCAGTGACTATAGGTTGAAGTGGGTCGGTTTATCCTAGAACAGTATTCAGACTTCAAATGAATGCAGAGGAAATTTATGCGTTGTAGGAAGAAATGGTAGAGGAATAGACAGAATTTCAACATTTCTATGCTAGTTCTTAATTTTTATTTGACTATCCCATGGGTGTTTTTAGTCCTTTATTGACACACGATGAAAGTACCATGTAAAGTTAAAATGCCAAGCTGACAGAAATCAAATGCAAACTTCTGTCAGCTGCACTAAAGAAACACACTTGAGGGCAGTAAAAATGGAGGGGGAGGAACATTTTTTCCCTCAAATTTCTTTCTGCCTGAGTGACTCTAGGCCCAACTTGCAAAGATAAAGGGTATAAAAAATTCAGAGGAGTGCAATTTTACACAGAGCATTTCCCTTTAATAAAAAAATCGCAGTTTTCTTCCCTTTATTTTTAGCAACCACCTGGCCTGAGACAGAAAGAGCACAGTCTTGGATGCGCGTGTGTGTTTATGGGGGAAATTGTGGAGGAACACGTGCATGTGTGTCTGCTTTATTCAAATAGGAGCAAGCCTAGCTTTTATTAATTTTAAATAGATGACTGTTAGCGTCAAAGTAGTCAGTCACGGAAAAGCCTGAATGGCTTTGTCTCTGCAATGTACCATGTTTTATCAAGTGAGGCCTGTCTCATAAAGAGAGAACGACATGCCAGGGAACAGACAGCTCAAGTGGATAGTTATATGCTGGACAAAAGAAGCTGCTGTAAAAACCAGCACTGGTATTGTGTCCGGGGTCCAAGACAGATGTTGGAGATGAAATGCAGCATGGTGCAAGGAGAAAGGAGTGCTGGCTCTAAGGGCAGTGCTAGTCAGTGAAACAGCCAGACGCACCATGCAGAACCTTGTTAAACGTGTGATCTCAGTTTGCTTTCCTTAAAATGGGGGGTGGGGGGGTGGGGGGGGTGTTCCCCTCTCTCTCCAGCTGCTTAAATAGAAGACTTTCTGCCTTTCCCCACTACTCTTTGAAATGCAAACCTGAAGCCATGTTCTCCTGAAAAGCATAGAAATGTTTACATATGAGGTGTGGAAACTGTCTCGGCACGAGGGCAGGCTGCTTCTAGGTGGGTTATCTCATATGGCAGACATGAGATTTCACAATTTTCCCAGAAGCTTTTCAAATGGAGGAGCTGTGAGCAAAACTAATATTCCTGCAGTTACACAAAGGGAAAGGAACACCAAACTCAAGGCTCAAAGTGCTACAGAGTAAATTATAGAGCACAGGACCAGATTTTTGGTCTTCAACACCCTGTTTGGCCTTTAGCAATTCAACCGTCTGACTGTGACTTACTGTCTTATGTAGGTGAGGGAAGTGCATCATACCCATCCCACCAACTCTCATAATTTTACCACGACTGAGATTCCATTTTTTCATTAAAGATAAGAAAAAAGACTAGGACTGTAGCTGCAGAGGAAAACCTGAAAAGCCTGACTGAAGGACATACAAACATTTCAAAAGCCTGAAGGAGTCCCAAGTCTGTTGTTAACTTTTAAACTTCAAGGTTTCTAAGATCTATCTACGTGATCAGAATTTCTAATAGATTAAAGATTTGGGCTTATTTGAAAAATAAAATAAAAATGTTCCAAAATGAAAGCGTCAAAAAGATACACTTGGTCTTCCTTGCTGGTTGAAACTAGCTGACAGATTCATGAATAGTTTTGGAAGACCTGAGTGGCCTTTATTCAGTAATGGAATTTATTGTGAGAAAATTTTATCCCTTCAACTATGAACTCATTCAGAGAGAAATAGTGTCCTTGCTATATATCTGAGATTTCAAACTGTTTCACATAAAGAACAGAAAATATGCCATCAGTTCATCAACTCAGTAACACACTAGTGTAAAAATGACAGATATACATTTTATGCCACAACGTTGGCTGGACAAGTGGAGACGTGATTTTCAGCATGGATGGGGCTGCAAATTGTGAATTATTCTATTTTAACCATGCTGAGTGGGCATAGCAGATCAGAACATTTTCATGGACTAGTTTTAACCCAATCAAAAACATTGTGAGCGCACAGGCAGCCAGGACATTTATACGCAAAAGACTGACCTTCTTTGGTGGCAAGACGTGAGGAAGCTTCTGTGTGGGATGGAGTATTGTAGACCAGCAGTGAGCTACCTGTAATGAAAAGAAAAGGAGTAATTGAAGCTTGAATGCGCTCTGCCAGTGGGGAACCATGCAGCCAGGTTATCACTAGGATCTAAAGACCAAATTTTTCAGACAATTAGGCACATTTTCTATGATGGATACGAAATTCTTTTAAAAGCTTGGTAGCTGTGTGTCACACGTGCTACTGTTTCTCCACTTGCAAACCAAAATACAGACATTTGCCTCCTTCACTGAGCACCTTGATGTCCTCCATTGAAAACTGATATAAAGGGGTGAGGTTGTACAGTACATTTAAACAGGTACAGTATCTATCACAGCAGAGCCTCTAGAAATTACTATGGCACAGATTGTACTACAGGACAAGGAAGAAGCTTTTCTCTCTCTAGCTGTGACAGAGAAATTTCCTGTTTGAGAAACACACAGTAGAAGTGACATGAATTGCACTGTCAGGATCTGAACATTTTTAGAGTGTCACATGCTTGGTTTTGAGCCAACTGCTGCAAAAATGTCACTGATATTCCAGCATCTCCCATGCTTTGCGGAATTTGAAAGTAGTTTCCTTGGTTCAGAGGGGCCTTTCCATCCAGCCCCACTTGAAACAAAACTATGCAAGAGGAGTACAAAAACGAACCCATTGGAAGGGTCTTTGTTTTGCACAGAGCAGAAATGTTCTTTTCTAAGCATTTTACTTTGGTTCTCCTGCGAACTCTTCTGGAAATGGAGGAAAAGGCCCTGTGAGGTCTTGGAAGACAGCATGTAATACACATTTCATGGTTGTCTAGTTATATGTGTTTACCCTACATAATCTTCTAGGCTCACCTTTCCAACAGCTCTTTGAAAAAGTTTCTACTGCATCAGGCGCTGACACTCCTAACAAGGCAGAGACGCCTTCTGCGTAGAGACCAATGATGAGAACTGGAGCAGGGCACCAAACTTGCCACAGGTGGGTACGAATCAGAAGTGCTTCTACAGACAATTTCTGCTATTCATATGTACATAGCCCTCTATTCAGTGAGATTCTGTCCCATTTAAGGTACTTAGTCCTAAGCAACACACAGTAAACAGTATAGATTTCTGTATGTGCTCTGCTGTCTCTGAGCATCCCCAGATTCTTTGGCAGGGCTAAGAATACCTCTTTTGCAGGTACTGTAATACTAACTGATTAGGATCTTGTGACTAAGCCACGCAGTCTCCACATTCCTCTAATCCACATGATCCCAAATAACACTGACCTCACTTGCCCCTCAGTAGTATTCACAGTATGTTTCACTTTCCTGTGAGAGCTGAGGATTAGGCAGTTCACTGCCAGAAGTAATAGCCATTGCAGGTGCTGCATCTTATTTGCCCTGTTTTCCTATGGATTTCTTTTGTTCCCCAAATGCAAACAAAGCCAAAGACGTGAACAAGCCAGCGTGTACACAGAGGTAGAAGGTGTTGGAAAACAAAGCCTACTCATAGGGAGTGGAGGATGGATGCTACCAGATGCTTCAAGACAGGGAAGATTTCACAAGACCAGGATGGATAACATGGTAAACCTGGAGGTAAAGAGTTCAAAGGGATCCCAAGGGTACCTCGACTGTGAAAGCTGCACATAGCCAAAGTGATTAGCTTAAATATTTTGAGAGATTGGGTGCTCTTTTCCGGCTGCAGGAGGTTGCAACAGTGTTGTCCACCTCACTCATGTTTTCACCAGATGGTTTCTGGCTTTGGCATTTGTTTCTTGAATATCTGTGGGGAAACTCCTGTCCACCACTCTCTCCTTTTCAGGTTATTTGAAGTAGATCCTGCATGCAACGCCCAGCCTAGCTTGTCCCTGCCAGACAGGGAAGTGCTGGGGAATTCAGAAACACAGTTTTCTATGACTAAATAGGCTGCAAATGCCTGGTTGCACTGACTGGCTGAGGAGGTGGGGGTGGGGTGATGAATAGCACTGAACAAGCCTGTATGATCAACCTATAGCTACTTTACACTGAAAAATGCAGTCCAAGCCACGGGAAAGGGGTGGCTCCTCCCCCAGTTTAATTGCTAAAAGTTCTCACCTTTGCCCGACAGTCTGAGGTTTCTGGTGGGAACACCACAGAAAAGGAAATGTGTTTCCTATTAAGGGTTTTCAATGAAGGAGGAAAAGAGAGAAAGCCAGAGACACAGATCAGGACAGAGAGAGGCAGACAGACAGACAGAGGCCAGGCTGCTCCCTCCCTTACTCGTTCTTGGGCAAAACTTCGGCTGCGATGAATTTTCGTTTTGTTCTTATTCCCCCTACCCCTCACTGGGTCAGTGACACCTTAGATTAAATCAGCTCTTTCTGGAAACACTGGTATTACTAATAAAGTGCAGGGCTATTCTCCTGTAATTAATATTAAACATGTTATCTTATGGTTTCTGCCACCTTTTCCTTTCTTCTTTCATTTCCCTTGCATTAATCAAAGAGGAAGATAGAAAAGGGCTGAAAAACAGAGCAGGAGAGTTTTTTCCTCATAAAGCCTTCCTTTTCACGAGGCAGCTCATCTTTCTGAGGTGCAGGAACATCTTGGTTTCACAATCTTGAAAGCTGTTTAACCTGGTAGTCTTTTTTATCCTCACCTCCTGAAGGCCTTGTGGCCTTCCCTCCACATCTCCTGGTAGAATCAGGGTTCTGCTGCATTTAGCAGTATAGTTTTGTTTGGCACTAATATATGGCTGGAAACCACAAAGCAGTTTTCTGCTTCTGCTTCTCACCACAGTCTCATTCTTTCCCCTTCAGGCTCTTTTCGTTTGTACACACCACACACAACCGACCCCCCATAACTAGAGAGGAAAAGGACGGGAGGTGACAGTTCAGGCTTCTTTTGATGTTCATCCCAAACATAGCATGAAAACATTCAAATCTCCCTTCTCACTGCCCACTGGCTGACTGGAGAAGATTCACCAGGCAGACTGCATTTGAAAAAGATACCGGCACAGCAGTCAGTCCGTCTGGAGTCTGAAGGTGCAGGGGGATGAACAAGAAGAAAAGGTCAAGGCATGGCTTCAAAATTTTGGAGAGGAAACTGGAAGTAACACTTAAATAAAGATAATTGTTGGAGGGGGGACAACAGTAAGTTCCCTGGAAAAACTACTGGGGGGTGTTTTGAGGGACTCCAAAAGATAGAGTGTGCTGCAGAACTGGGTTCTGCAAGTCTGGAATATCCTAAAGATCAGAGACATCTGAATTCCTGACTGCTTCAATAGGTTACGGAAACAGGAAACAACTGCATGATTCTGATCCAGACCTATGTTTTGCCTGAAGACTAAAGGTGCTGTGATAAGAGTTTAGTTGAGTCTCGACTATATTAAATAGCTCACCTGAACCTTCTATCTCCAAAACTAAGATTGAGCTTTTGTTGAGGTTCTGCAGATATTACAGGTTTATTTTTTCAACCTGGACTCAGATGTGCCAAAATAATGTACTTCATAGGCAGTTTTAAAAATGCTTTCACCCTTATCGGGAGTGTAAAACGTTGAAAACCTTCTGAGGAAGCTGATTTTCAGGGGGCCTCCTTGCCTAGTTAGCAAACAGGCTCAAAAAGTTCAGATCAGTTTTGTTTCTTTCAAAACAAACACTGAAGTTGAGGATTCGCTAGTCATCACATACACAGCTTAACGTCCTGAGAAGACAAACACCTTTCAAGAGACAGACTGGGCAGACGTAATTGAGCCTATAGATCTGCAATTCCCCAAAGTTCTCAGGTGTTTTGTTGCCATCACATATTCTCCACCCTAAGCAGGAACAGAGCTGGATATCTCTGAAACAAACAACCTTACACAAGGGGAAAATTCATGAAAAAAGACCATCTCCCCATGGCACTGAGCTCAGAGGCTCGGCACTAAACATCCGCTGGAAATCAGTCTGGAAAAACAATAAGCTCCTTTCGAAGGCGTTACTCCATGAGGGAGTTAACCAGCAATCCAGAAACCAGACTGTCATTAGGCAGCGCTAGGAACAGCTGCAGGGAAAGGAATGCTCTTCAGAGGCTGCCCGACCTCCACTCAGACAGGAGCTTGCTTTAATAAGGACAGCACTTGCATGACGTCTTAGAACAGCCCACAGGGCTGAACAGAGAGAAATTTATAATCATAAAAGCTGGGGACGGACCAGGAATGAATTCTCCTTTCGTATGCATCCATGTAAAACTGGAATAACTAATTTGCGTGAATCCTGCAAAGTTCCTTGGGTTTTGCACTAGCTTAATAGCATAGAAATAATTGTAGGCATTCCCCTGGCAGAACATTATATTTTTATGATTATTATTCAGCATGCATTGCAGCACTTAAATGTTGCAACTGCATTAGGACTCCATTGTGCTGGGTCTTGAGAGACGTGGGACACAATCCCTCTTCCACAGATTAGCTGTCCCAACAGACAAGCCCAACAGGAGGACTGAGCAGGCATTATTGCTAGCTCCATTTTACAGAAAGCAAAACTGAATCACAGAGGAACTGAGGCAAAGGTTTATCCCTCCTAATTTCAGACATTTAAAGGCGATGTGTGAAGTAGTGGACTACTATCCTGAATTTCAACATGCCCTGTTGTTTCTTTTCTATATATGGAGACCGGTGTGACCAGACTTCTAATTTAGGGACTTCAGGTACCTAAAGGTCGGTAGGATCAATCAGGAATTTGCTCCTGAACAAACAGACAGCAGCAAATGGTAAAGGTGGCAACTGAATCCAGATCTTCAGGCTTATGCCATGAGAGCAAGAGTACAATTCCTCTGACACTCTATTTGAACACCCCAAGTAATGGGATCCCTAACACTTGAGACAATCCCTGAAGATGCTGTCTGGAGCTAAAGCAACTGAAGAATTCAACTCTTCAGCCAACCTTTGCAAATCCAGCCTGGTTCTTTGATTCAAAAAACACACAACTTTTTCATCTCTTTCTGTCAATTCTTAAGTCTTATCAATGAGACAATTCAAAAATAAGTGTCTCACTTGAGTATTTATCTTGTGGGAATTTAAAAACATTTCCGGTTACAAAGCGTCTGATTTGCCCAGCCAAAGTCAGCAGGTTGGGCCAAAGCAACACTGGCTTCACAAAACTGCCTTACGATTTCCCATAAAAGTATGTAATTCTGTATGCAAACCTGAGTTAGAAAGCTATTCTGTGTCTGCAATAATCTTGAAACGCTCTGTGAAACAGCAGCTCTTTGCTGATGAAACAGGATGAAATTTGCGAATTATTTTGGATGGGAAATTATTTTATTGTGAAGTCGCAAGGGACAAAAACTGTTCAAATCCAACAGTTCGGTTATTTGTTGTGAATCATTTCTTTGGCTTGACTTCTCAAACAAAATAAAGGTGTGGCTTACAGAGGCACCCATCTGTGATCTAACTCTTGTCCCACTGTAATCTGTAAAACTCCCACTGATTTTAGCAGAGGCAGGGAGGGACCAGCGCTGAACAGCTTTGAAGAAACACCCTAAATAATGTGGTCTCGCTGCTTTATTGCAATGGCCAGATGGAGACATCTTCAGCTGCCTTTACATCACAATTTGATGTCCCAGGAGAGAAAATATACTTTTTTCTTTCTCTCCCTGCCCTCCTGCCTTGCTTAATGGCACCTTCTCCTGATTTTTCAGTCCTCAAATAATTATACTCCTGTAAAACCTGTTTCACTTGAAAAAATATTGGAGCAGGTGGGATTTAGCTCCAAGTTCTCTGGCCTCATCAAAGCGCGATTATCCTTAGCACACCTTTGTGAAGAAAGGAAACGCTTGTACCTCCATTTTATACATGAAGAGGAGACATTCAGAAACTAAGGACATGCTCATGGTTGCTCAGAAACTCTTAGAAAGGTCTGGATTTAAGAATCCCAGCCTTAAGAGTGTGCACTAACCATAAGGTGATCATTCCTTTCTGGGCTGCTGCAATACGCTTTTCCAGAAGCAGCTCAGAAAACTACTCACAGCTTCTGTTTAGGGGCTTCATACAGCAAAAAGGATTATTGGATCTATCATATACTCTAGGGTGGGACAGAGAGTAGCAGTAAAGAGGTTCAGCAAAACTTGTTCTTTCAGTACTAGGTCACTTGCACAATGTCTGCTTCGATGCACTTACTTTCGGGGAATTGCTCTTGCATTCTTTCCTCTTTCCAACAATTCTGGACCTCCAGGAACATTGAAAATCTCCAACTCTGGCCAATTATGGGTCCTATTCTGGAGCAGTCTGGTAAAGAAGCCTTGAGGGAAAGTGCCCAGCCCTCTAACTGCCAAGTTATGGAATAACGTGCCCGTGGCCCATCAGTTAATGTTTGGTTTAATCTCCACAGCAAATTTATGTATTTTTATCTTATAGCCACAGATGTTTTTATTATCTGTAAGACTATCTAATCTTCTTAACAGTCCTCCTCAGTTCTTCACCTCCCTGATAGCACCACTAAATCCATCTAAGTTATAATTAACTTTCCAACCCACTTTTTATTCCTTTCTTCCTTGTTTGCTCTCTCTGCTTGCCTTTCTCTGTTCTTTTCCAATCATCCTTGCTGCTATTTATCCTTCAAGAAGAGCCCTAGAAGTTCAATGCTCACAGTAGCTTATCCTATCGGCATGTCACGCTAGGGCTGGGATGAGTCAGGGCAATACTTACTTTCCCTGAGGTAACTGAGGTGAGACAACAGAACTTCTGTGTTGTAGAGGGAGGTGGTTCGGAGGAAGTCATCCTTGTTCATTTTGCAGAGCTCCTTGCCATCCATATTCTGGAAGATGGTGGTATCAATCTCCATTAATCCATACTCCTTTATAGCCCATTCTAGCCACTGGCGCACATGTTCCTGGGTCCATAGGGTGGGATCTGGCAGGAAAGCACAAAGGATGGTAACACTATACACAAGCCTCAAGCCTCTAGCACTCACTGTAGCCCAGTCAAAGCATTAACCATTGTTTCCACAACCAAATGTATGTAATTTACTGATTCCAATGCATTTTGCCAAGATGAACAAGTACTGTGCCATAACAAGATTCAAGGCACGTAAACTGATCACACTGAGCCTCTGGCAGGCTAAGTTCTCTTGACTCTCTCCCACCTGCCTGAATCTTATACCTATACTTGGGAACAATATTAGTGACATTCGACTGTGACTTTTCTCCCTCTGGCAAAAAGCTTCCAAAAGCAAACTTTGTCACAGCTTCGGTTCTGCAATGCTACATAATGACATCACTGGTGTGCAACTCACATCATCCTTCACAAGTGCATTACAAAGTCCCAACAGATGGCATTTTAAAGTCTGAGGATGGTGATATTTATGGTCAGCAAAGGGACCCTGAAAAAAAATATCATTGCTTAAACAGAAGAGCTTGCTATGTATCTCTGAGTCACATTTGTTCACCCCGCTGACAAGAACACAATTCTACCTCCGCTAGCCCTGTAAAACCAACACAGCTATTGGAGGGCAATGTGGATTTTATACTGTCTCATGCATCATTATCAACTGTCAGCAAAGCTCCAGCTGTGGAATCTTTATTACTGGCGATGACGTAAGAGAGAGATTGAACCCGGCTGGAGTTTCAGACCCCATGGTGATGGTTTGCTGCATCAGTAGTTAAAAAAAGAAATCATCCTTTGAGTTTCGAAAAGAGCATTAGCTCAGAAAGTCCCAGCAAGAATTTCTGCCACGATACCACTTTTAAAGCGTCATTTTCAGAGCATATCTGCATTTTCAGATGTTTCCTGTGCTGCTTCTCCCCATGTATCCCATTTCAAAATTTAAGCTGCAAATTCATGTTCCATTGCAGCTGGAGAGGATTGCAAAGTCAAGCTTAAACTTTGGAGATGTTTGATGTGTCCATCACAGCTGGTGCATTCCTCTAAGATAAACCTCAAACACCTCAGGTCCTGAGGCAGTTGAGAAAGTGGATCAGAAACATGTAGCCATCACACAGCTGGTAGGTTTTGCTTTGGAGAGGGACAAGAAATGCCTCTGCCACACAATTTTATAGTGTATAAAATAATGCCTTGGCCCAGGACTGTAAACTGTGTGTCCTTGGGCTGCTGGGATCCCTTGACACGAAAGGTCAGGTAGTGGCTATACCTGGTGCATTCCTGGGCACCTGAGTTCCAGAATAACAGCATGAAATAGAGACATAAGTCCAAGGGATATTGAAATTATAACCATGACATTTCCTCACTGAATTTCTAGTAAACTTGGGTTGCTTAAAGCTGAATTCTAAACATGGAACTTACACAACCCCATACCTTTGCAAGTCTGCTTTGGGAAAGAAAGATGGATTTCCTTTATGTTTCCTTTATGTATAAGCACTGGCAAAAGACTGCAAATTTTACAATGGAAGTATTCAAGGGAGGATTCTTTTTTATTTAATTGAAAGATTATTTGTCTTGAGTTTTGAAAAGAACCCCAACATTTAGAGGACATAGTGAATTTGTGGTCTCCCTTTAAACAAACACTTTTGAATTTCAGATATTCGTTCAGCCTATTTATCACTGCAAAAGACATTGAATTGTCTCTGAAAAACCGTCTTCTTGAAACATGGCTTAGAGTTCACTATTATTACTATTGCAAGCCTAATGTGACATTATTCTTGCCTATCTTCACCCTAATGCGCTATAAATCTTTACTCTGGATTATATTAAAATTTCCAAATGCCTTTCTTGGATGAACTGGGCCTCATATCCTGCAGCCAGAGATCTGGGATGATGTTCATTATTGTCTTCCAAGGTCTGGTAAATCACTGCTATTTCACAAGTATCTCAAGGTTTTGATTTGTGGATGCTCATGATGGGGAAAAAGTCCTTTTTTTCACTTTCCTTCAAAGAGGAGGTTTTAAACCTTCTCTTCCACTGAAGGCACTAAAAGTCATTGCCCCTATTTCACACAACAGTGCTAAACTTTAGTCCAGCCTTGGTCTTTTCAAATATGCATAAATAGCATGGTGAAGAGCTGGATAAATTTTCCCTCTTGACTAACTTTAGCATGCCTTATAGCTAGTTGGTATCAGCTAAAACTTTTTCTAGGCAATGTTGAGGCTGAAAACGAATCTGATCCTGTCACCAATTAGGTTAGCCAGTCTCCCTAAGCAGATCCTAACAAGGGCTTAAACAGTACTTTGAGATTTGCTGTCAATCTTTTATTGGCTTCCCTTCACTACATTCAGTTCAAGCTTTTTCTTTTCATCCTAAATGGCAAACAAATGCTTGGGAATTGTCATCTGTTCGTGGTCAAGCCATGATCAGAAAACAGAGCTAAATTCCACGAGTACATTTCTTTCTGCCAACAGTTCATCTGCTTGAATCCGCTACAACCCTCGGTGAAACCCTCACAGCACTGGGTGAAAAGCTGCACCCCTTGAAATCAGTGGAAGTTTCGATACGTAAATCGGGCCAGGACTTGGCTCACAATATCTGCCTTGCTGGAAAGTTCCTGGGCTAGCCTGTTTATATCTATGGTGTTTATAAACTTTGCAGAAAAAAGACTCCCTCGCGTTCCAGGTTCAGACTTCACCGGTTGCTTGCCACAGCAGCTCTCATCCTTGACTATCCAAATGCATCTAATGCATCCTGCCAATTTCAGACAGCAGATGTGAATATCAAATACAAACAGAGAACTGGACAGGAATGTTTCTGTGTAACAATTTTTTGGAAGGATAATGTAGTTCCTGCAAGATATAATTTTTCTGGGTTTCTACTTCTAACAAAAAAATGAAAACAAAATAGCTCATTTTGAATCAATATGACATGAAAGTGCATCTGGGCTCTGTAGAGCATCAAGAGAGTTATAATTTGGGTCCACTTCATGCTTATTCTTGCCTATGAACTGCGCTCTTTGATCACACCATGCATGTCCCAGGAAGCACTGCAGATTCTCTTCTAACACATTACAAGGGATGGATTTGGTTCAACACACCAAAACAACACTTCATTCCAGGAAAAAAGAAAAAAAAAGAAGCAGCAGCGCTAATAATCCACTTCTTATTCTGATTCAAGGTAGAACATATACTGGAACATGGGAAATTTCCAGTAGCCAGAAACTCTGATATTTTCCTTACTTTTTACATGGTTTGTAAGAAAGAGAATTCCTCAGAGAGTGGACAAACAAGCCTTATCTGTTCAGCTGAGTATTTAAGACAGTGCAAGGAAATATGACACAAAGAGTTTGGTGGTGGTGGTACCTGCTGGAACAATGACTCTCCTCTCATTGGTGGTCATGTTGGGAGGAGGCCCGTTCTTCTCATCCATGTAGGTGCTGTAACTCATTGGGTTGGACTCTGTCCCTGCTCCGATGAGTTTGCTGCATTTGTTCACACTACAGTCTACAGGGGACTCCCTGAAATGCGAAAGGAAACAGATGACTTGTCATTATTATGCACCTTTCATCCCTGCTGTAGCAGAAGGAGGTTTGGGTTACAGAAATGGCAAGTATCCCGAAGGCAAAAAGTTAAGGGGAATTTCTTTACATGAGGGAGAGGCCATTCCTGGCCTGTCACATGAATGTCATAAGGTGATCTATGAATCACAAGTCTCATGGAGGGGATCTCTGATAATGAAACCAGTTGGAGGAAAGAGAGTTGGAGGTGCAATGAAGAGTGACTTTCAGACAAAGGCAACGGTAGCTGTAAGGTTGCGTTCAATACCTCTGAAATATCAAAAACTCACGAACCGGATAAAAAGCAAGAGCCTATCACATTGGTCTGTCTATCGGTTACATCCCCTGCCCTGCCCCCCCGGCATCCCTTATTGCTCAGCTGCATTTTAGCAGTCCTTCAGATCCAGCTTGATGCTTCTGGGAGCCTTTGTTGGACTGTTTCACTCTGGCATTGTATTAAAAACTCTGCACACTGTCTTTCTGTTATAGTGGAATCTGTATCTATATCTACCAATTGACAGAAAGGCTGTAATTCTCAACTCATGACCTAAGGCATTTCTGCAGAGAAAATGAGAAATACAGAAACGCCCCCCTTCATTTCATTAACAAAGAACACAAAATACCCATGCCAAAATGACAGGATAGTCACAGGAGAATACCACAATATTAGCATGGTATCTAAAGAGTCTTATTTATACAGGGGCTGAATGTAACTGATCTTGTCTGTTCTTAACAGTGAAACAGTCCCAGGCTTGTCTACTACTTGGATAGGAAGTCTAGAAATCTTAGGTGCCTTAGGCGTGAGTCAAGAACTTCAGACCACAGAAACTGTGTGCGAAAAAGGCTTTGGCCCCAGTTTTACTTCTGAGGTGATGGAGTGATGAGGAGGGAACATTTAGCAACTCAGGTGGCACTGTGCTAAGACCTGGACTACATGCAGACCCTTGGCAAGCAATAGGCTTTCTGTGTCCTGCGCTGGGAGAATTATGAGCTTCCAAACCACAGATAGGGAGCACAGATTTTGTTTTTCTCCAGCTGCAGTAGTAACTCAGGCTTTTAGCTCTAGAGGTCACTTAAAATACCAGTCCACAGCCCGCCACAGGCGCACAGCACGTCCCAGCCCTGAAGAACGTACCAGGGAAGGGCAGTGTTATTGCCCTCACCTTTCCAAGGGTGCATTAGTGCGCAGCCTCTAGGCAAAGCAAGCACCTAGCCCATACCCGGTGCAGTTCAGTCCACTGCTTTAATCACACAGCCGTTCTTCTTCTCTGCCAGAAGGAAAGTGGCTTGGGAGGAAACCATTCGCTGAAGGGTAAGAACTGTGACAGTGCACCAGATCCCACCCTCTGAGTTCAGCTGGCAAGGCTTCCAAGTTTGGACACTAAACAAATTTGTTTCTTAATCTGAATGGGGGGGAGGGAGAAATTACTGAAATTCAGTTATCATGGCGGGGAGATAAATGCTCCACCGAGATATTCTAAGGCAGATGGTAATTTTTTCCTCATGTCTTGCTGAGGGAATGTTGCTTGAAAATGGAAATAAGATGTATAACTTACACATGTTCGAATTTAAGGTTTTACTATTTCGCCTACTGTTTTTCCAGGCAGGGAACCAAAATCCGCCTTCAGAGAGGCAAACTGCTGAAGGTTTAATGTCCCCGTGGCAGTCAGAGGAGAGTCTGAGCAACTGCAGGGACACCAGGGTTTTCACAGGGAATGTGATCATTTCTAACTTTCTGTTGAAATACTCTGTGTCAGGTGTTAAATGCTGCCTGTACTGGCAGAGGAAAAGCCCTGAAGCAGCACAAAGGATCTTATTCTTTCCTGAGGTACAGGCTGTCCTGAAGAGACTCGGTGAAATGGTGAGAGCATCCATGCTTCGAGGTGTCAGTGTCTGTTCAGCTCAGTGCTGGCCGTCCCCAGGAGGTGACTGGTCTCCTTGCCTGTCCTGCCTGGAGACTAGCTGCTGACTTTAAATGGTGCGAGCAGCCCAGCTGGTGGGACAGACCCAAAAACACACGCCCCCGTGCAGTGAGGACGTATGGATTCCCACCTGCCTTTGGGATGAAATTCTCCCTTCTTCAGAGTCAACAGTAAAATTTTCTTCAAGTTCCTTGCGGTCAGCACCTCCCAGGTGCTAGCAGTGCTGGCGCAACTACCTGCTGCCTACAGTCCTTCCAAGGAGTTTGCTCTCACCCCTCTGCTCTGTAGTTAAATTTCCCTGGAAAATAACCCCCACAGTTGAGAGACACGCTATTTATGATAAAATAGTTATGTATATAATACTCATACAGAACTACAGGATATATCCAGACTCTCAGATAATAACACCTTCTAAAAAGCTTATCTGCCTAGGAGCATGCATGCTTTCTACTGGCATGAAATGACACACATGAAAAAACCACAGGGTCCTTCGCTGTCTCGTCTCTATCTGCTAAGTATCGTGCACATTCACATGACCGATACAGCAAAGTAACAAAAATAACACCAACACTGCAAGATATCTCCTTGGCAGTTCTGTGATGATTTTTCACTGTGCAGACTCTCGGCTTGGCAGCTAGAGCCCTGCCTATCCTCTGCTTTGCTCTGTGTGTCTGAGCAGCCAAAACCAGACAACCAAGTATCAGAGACAGCTCTGAAAAGAAGTTTAAGGGACTGAGGTGCCATTACCAACCACTGATTTACTACTGTGGGAAGACAAGCCACTCTGTTAATCCTGCAGGATGTTAAATGTGCTCCGTGTACCTGACAGGGTTGTGTCCAGGTGGCTGTAGAGATGCCTCCTTTCCATCTGAGGAAGTTTTCAGGATGGTTGGAGCCAGAGCTAACCCCAGTGGAAATCTGACAGCAGAAGGACAGACGTAACTGGGAATAGCCTTACCAAACCTTAACTGGGCAGGAGACTGAACTGCCCTTCCCTTAAGAAAAATACCCTGAAATCTTTAAAGATAGCTAGCAGGAAGATCCTTACTTTTGTGTCCTCTGTAATCCAGCATTTCCTACCAGATCCAAACGGAGCCTTTTATTGGGAAATGAGACAGCACTACCAGACCGAGTCATCTTTGCAGCTCCTGGACATCCATTACTGTACTGCCCCAGCCTAAGATGAGGGATTTAACAGTATCCCAGCAGAAGGCAGGTCTAGCTGTGGGCAACACAAAGAAGAATTCAGCGTGGGGAACAACTACAGTATCAAATGAGAACAGGGAGCTGTGAGCCATGAATAGTGTATTCATTGAATATAGCTCCTTTCTTAGTTCATGCATTACCCACAAGCAGCCTTAGATTTATATAAAAATTTCCTCATTATTTGAAATGGTTTGTGCGAGAGGATTTCAGATGCCAGATTAATCCTTGACTTTTCACAGAGACTTCGGACTTTCAAGTGACTATACATGCTGGACAGAAAACGTAGATCGACTAAGGTAAATGGATATAGGCTGCTTTCACAAGATCTCTTAAGTATATTCACTGTGGCAGTGACAGAGTCCAAGGAATATGAAGCAGTACTCCTTCCCACTGTCTGTCCAAAGACTCTTCGTTCCAGCAGCTCCAGTAACAGTCTCTGAGGATGCCAAGAGCTTGGTGTTTTGGGAAAGTTTATGCTAGACTGGCCAAAATGGACAAGCAGCTAGCCTGGCATTGACTAATAAATCCTCTGTACAGCTTCAGCCTGTGTTCCAGATACCTGAAAATAAAGCAATTACTGTCCCAGGGCCTCTGTCTAGGAATCACCTTTGGCTTTCATTCGAAAGAGCAAAATAAGGGATTTCAGTGATTTCTGAACCTGACTCAGCTGTGGTCAGTGGGCTATTTCCTCCTTCTTCCTATCCCTTTCTTCCTATCCTTTCATTCCTCCTCTCTTCCCATCATTTTTTCTTTTTAAATTTGCCACTTTTTGGTGTAAGTCCCCATTTGGTCATCTCAGCTTTAATCAGACTTGAAATTAGATTTTAATTTTTTTGTTGTTGTTGTTCAGTGAAGGAAGTAAGAACTGACATACTTGTGGTTCCCTCTTACAGGCAGGGATCAGAGCTATCAGGGCAGAATCACAGCTCCTCGAAACTCGCATCTAACTGCACTTTAACCCTGCCTCTCAGCCTGCTCTCAGGAATGCCTCAGGAGGAGGTTCACACTGAAACAGACTGTAAGTCTGCAGAAAGAAGGGATAGCTGTAAAAAGGGTGGAAAAAGACATACAGGTTACACAACTCTAACTGCATGAGCAAAGCACAGAGGCTCAGCAGGGTCTAAAAGAATCGTGTTTATCACATACAGGTAAATGCAAACAGTAGGTAATTGCACAGTCTGCTGCTCTGGCTGGGGACTGGAGCAACACAGCGAATCCCACTAGAGGGCTCACATGCTACTTAAAGGGGATTTTTATTCTTATAGACACTATAGATGGTCCCTTTGTTTTGTTTTGAGAAAATTACTGTGGCATAAAAACGTTCTGAGATCCCTGAACCTTAGCGTTATTTTAATATTCTGAAGCAAGAGAATGCCTCCAAAGCAGTTGCAAAGCACTGACTTCATTATTTTGACAAAATTCGTAACATCAGTTGGGACCACACACTGAAGTTTGCCTGCATCCATGCACACATCCAGCATATTAGAATATTCTTTCACATCTGAAGATCATACGCATTTTTTAATGTCTTTTTAAAAATCACTCTCTGAGTTTAGCTACAAATGCAGATCTGTAGTAGCTCAGTAAATACAGTCAAAATTTGGAACGTCTGTTCACTCTGCATTTGGAATATACATTGTTTAGCACTTGGAGGGACACCTCTGCAAAACAGGCTTGGAGAGGTTCTTCAAAGACCCCTTCTCCCACCCTGCTGAGGACCAAACCAACTCATCACACTATAGCTCACGGCAGTCAGACCTGCTTCAGATAGCTAAAAAAAGAAGAAAAGCTAGACACTGTCCCTTACCGTCATCCAGCTCCCTCCACTGTCAGGTTTCCTACAGCTTTATCACTCCCTAGAGTACATAAACCCTTCTCTCGACAAGCAGAAAACACTAGCGCTTCAAGTACAGGTGAAAAACAGAATAAAGCTGCTCCCTCTAATGAGGCAGCTGGAACCCGGTAAGAGAGTGTGCTTGAAAAACAAGAGAGAGAAGGAGAGGCAGAAAAAGAGGGAGGGGGAATAGGTTTTGTTATTCAGTCCACAGTTCAAGTTAACTTGCATTGAGATGGGCGTTTGCAGCTCAGACTGTGTGTCAGTTTTGCCAGGCAGCTGATGGGCAGAGGAACAAACAACTGGAGTGGCCCAGCCCCTAACAATGAACTGTGATGGCCATGCAGGGAAAGGGCAAATTTCTAGCCATAAACAGGGGGAGAGGATGAATAAGTCAGATGAATGTTCTCATTTCTTGGGTGGATTGGAGCTCTTGTGCTAACAAGTTATCAAAAGGCAAGGCTGGAAGCTTAGTTCTGACATTCAAAACACTCTTTTCTTTTTTTCCTAACAGGTTGGGAAGTTGTTACCTCTCTTTTAGAGAGATTGAAGACACTTAGTTTCTGCCTAAGAATCTTGTAGTCTTGAGCAAGCCCATAAAGAAGGATTTCCTTCTTGCCCAGAATAAACACACTTCTGGAGGGCCTTTCTCCATGGGTATCAGAGCACTTACAGTTGGTAATGAATCAGTAAAGCAGTATTATTTCCCTTTTTTTCTGAGCAGATGAGGAAATTGTAACACAAAGATCACAACAGAAGGACAGCTCAATACATTTCATTCCTGGGCACATGCAATACACAAAAAACGAGAACATTACACAGACTTTTGGACATACAAGTACACACACTTGCAGCATCTATACAGAACGTGTGCTTACAGGATCTGTAAAGCACAAATATATGCTGCCTGTGGTAGCTCAGCGAATGTGACAGGACTACTTGTTCCCTTGGCCCTCCAAAATTTGCTAGACTGAGACAGACAAGTAGCATAATGGGAGGAAACACTCCCTGTGTGTTGGTCTGACACTATGGATGTGAGCAACTGATACAGTGCTATAAAGGGCTTCCTCACATGACCGTGGGAGCATGTTGGCTGTGCCATACGTGAAGCTGGTTCTGCCACCTCAGTTCTCATGACTGGTTCACCCCTCCGGCAGATGGAGAGGTCAGACCTGCACAGCTCCATGCAGAAGCCTCACTCATTCAGTCAGGATCCCACTCTGAATTGCACTCTTGAAGATTTTAGAAACAGCTTAAGAAGACTAGCATCAGTAGCCAAAGGTAGTCCTCGTGACTATCAAAAAACCCCAACCTGCTGGTACTTTCAGGATCCATCCTTTTGCCTGTGTTATCCAGGGATGGTGTTTTTCAGGAAACAACTATTTTTCCCATGTTTCAGCCTCAATTCTGAGACCGGAAACACTAGTGCAAGAATCCTTGCAGCTCTTATGAAGTCCAGAAATAATACTAAGGTGCAACCAGGGCAAGATCAAATTCAGTCTACAAATGATCACCATCAAAGGCCAACTGACGCAAAGACCTTTATCTTATAGTAAAATCAGCATCTACTGTATACTTACGAGGAAAAAAAACATGCTGCTGTTTGAAGTCTTTAACACCATCATCTCACTATAGAAGTCTGAAAGTGCGAGGCTGCTTTCTGTTTCAAACTCTACACTTTGCTAGGTTCTCAGAAACCAGGAAAACAGGCTGTTACAGAAGCCCTAAACTAACCCTAAAGAAGAAAACCCCTTGACTGTTTAACTGTCCTGTATTAACATTGTACAAATGTTAATGTCTGTGACTTTAAAATAAAAATCAAATTTAAAATTAATATGAACTCTAAAACCTAATGCTAAAAAATAAAATAGTTTAAAATAAAAATCAAATTTAAAATTAATATGAACTCTAAAACTTAATGCTAAAAAATAAAATAGTTTTTCTTTATTGAATATATTGAAAACTGAAAAAAATTAAAATGTTGACACCTAAAGATTTCATCTAAGAAGGTGAAATTTTTTCCAAGGCTTTGGACTTGTAGAAATGTTTTTAAAAGAGACAATCTGAGCTGCAATAATAAGATGTTTTCCAGACTTTGAATTTCTCATTGAAGAGGGAAATGATCAGTCTCCCCCAGCTCTAACTGCAAAGGATGGGGGGCAGGCCTCCTACCTCTGGCTAAAAGCTGTAGAGGATACATCATAACCAGTGTCCCTTTGATGGTTAATATCACTGCTCAAATCTACTCCTGAACTCTCTTTTTCACCAGTGCTCACATGTATTCACACTGAAGATGCGGGTATATGCCTTTTGTTTTGTTACACTTCATAGATTGCCTCAGTCTCCTCTGTTTCCCTTCTCTATCAAACAGCTCTCCAGTTTCATATGGCTGCTTCTTCCCTGGTGGAGCACGGATGTAGTTACAGATGCAACAAGAAGTACCCTCCAGCGAAGCCCATGCAGTCTATTAGTGCAGCTTTCACTATCTTCACTCTGGAGTCGATATAAACACCGACTATTACTGCATGACCAACTGCATCCCCAGGAGCCACTTGAACCATGGCACATTTGTGGGATGCTGAACTAAGTGATGAAATGTGTAATTTACAACAGTGTTTGCAGCATGAACAGTCTCCTGGCAGGCTCATGTCCCAGTCTGTACAGTGTTCATGGAGACTGGTAGAGATGCATGCTGCAGAACAGCAAGAGCAAGATCCTCAGACCATAAACAAATGAGCAACAAAGAAACTCCAGGGGGAGCGGGATATGGTCCTACACAAAGAGTTGACTTTGTTGATATGCAGGAACAAGAGCACGAATGGACAATATGTGCTTTGCTTTTAAGGTTCAGTAGATGTGGAAAGGATCTTTCCTTACCTTGATCCATTCATGTGGTCATATTCCCTTTTTACATTCACCCGGACGGGCTGATTAATCCACTCCTGCTGAGGAGGCAAAGGGTTGATTTTGTGCGGCTGGCCATAGTCAGGGTTCCCTGAGGCTGTCATATCTGCCTTGGGGAGGTGAGTGGCAGTGCCGTACGTGGAGTCAAAGAGGGACTGGTCGTCGCTCACCACCGACAGAGCCTCCTGAGGAGAAAAAAAAACAATTGCTCAGAGTCATGACTAAACTAGTAACTCCACTCTTATTCTCTCTTTGAGCTGGTGAGCACCTGCAAGGGCCCCACAGCTGCCCAGCGCTGTCTGAAATTGCCATCTGCCAGGATTGCAGGTTGAATCAGATTCTCTGGGGTCCAGCAACCCGTATGCAAAACCAGTGGGTTGCTTTGCTAGCTGCTGTGTTGCTCTGGGTGGGGCAAGAGTTAAGGTTAACTTGACTTCTGCAAACAGTAAAGGTGGCCGCTGGGTGCTATACCATTCCCATTGCTTGCTCTGAGCAGCTTCATCTGTGATTTCATAGAGTTACCTGCCCACCTGCCTGCACTTGCTGGTCCAAAACCAACCAAAGAGATATGTGGTATGTAGCATTTCTGGAGTGTCATTTGAAGGTCTATACATCTTCTTTCAAAGGGTTTTGTGTGGTGTTTATATTTTGAGGTTACTAGTGAAGGAGAAGCAGTCAGTACAGGTCAGAGTTATGGGTGTTAGTGGTGGGATAAAAAATGCATTACTTTACACTTTTTATTTATTTTGTGGGAAGTGTAGGACTCGTGAGTTACCAAACTCTGCATTTCTAGAAATGCTTAAAAACAGGAAATTGTTATCCTTTTTTTTTTTCCCTGCTGAAACTCCAAATGTTGACAAAAAGTTTTGACTATCAATTTCCCTGCATTGATGCGCTTGGGTTTTCTAAATGAAGCATGCCAGGCCCATAAAGGCTTTGGCACAGTCCTGCCTTATTCAAAGTGCATCTGACAGGGTCTGCATGTTCTTTATGGAGCTAAGCTAACCGCACATAACACAGCTGCCATTATGGCTGGCAAGCCAGAAACTGAACGAGGAACCTCCCAAACGAAAAGCACACACTACTTTAATGTGAGTTAATGGAGCAGACCTCCGAAACAAAGACAGCAACAGAACCACCTACTCTGTGGACCGAGCATTCAAAAGACCCATAACATCGATGTGTATGCAGCAGCGAACATACAGACACTGTCTTTGCTTTGAAAGCTGGTGTGTTGCTAAACCCTCGGTGCTCAAAATTCACAGGACGTAGTCCAAATCATACGCTTTTAAAAATAATAAATTATTGCACTCTCTCTCTCCCTCCCACCAGTAGTCGTTTCTGAGGTTAGTTTTGCAAACTTTTTCCACAACCAGGGAGGGAAACACAAATTCTGAAAACTTAGAAAAGTGCAGCTGTTGGAATCCTCCGATTACACGAGAATCTTAAGTGCAAATCAGGTATTACCAGGCTCATGATATCATCACAAAAAATGTCAATAGTTAGAGTCTAACGGGTAAACATGAGAATCCCTCTCAGCTTGAAATTAACCTACTTAGAAAGAGTCAGGTCAGTGCTCTGCATTTACAAATATCAGCACTTTTCTATCTCAGATCTGAGATCACGTAACAAAACCAAATAAGCCTGAGTAGCTTAGAGTTTAAGTGGGCCTGACTAAGCTTGAATTCAGGGGAACCCTCAAACATCTGCATAAGTCCTGCTGAAATTACAGTATTTGCTATAAAAATTTTGTGAGCAACCTCTCACACTGATCAGCTGTGATGGCTACAGCCTTTAAACAACAAAAATGAGAGCTTTTACCCCACACTGCCTAAAGTTGTATGTTGCAAGGAGCTCAGGCTGCATTCGTCCTTTCCAGAAGCTTTTTCTTGGTGGATGTACAACCTTTCAAAAATAACCCCTCCCTTTTTCTGCTTTAATTAGAGTAAGCCAGGGAGTGGAAGGTGCCCCTCGGAAGAATTTCCTTGTGTTGCAATCCTGTATGATCACAGCCTTGTGTCAGAAACTCCTTGAAGGGATTGAGACTATCTCCAGGCTATAAACTTCGCCTGTGTAGAAAGGTACAAGAACACAAGATCTTCTGATGACAGCTCTTAAAAGGGAGCAAGCCTCTCCATCAGAGGTAAGGATATAGTGACTTGCTGCTTCTCTGATTTACTGAAGTCAGGATGTCAGGCAGGGGTTCCTAAATGACACATCTTCTATAAGTTGCTGCTTCCTCTCTGAACAAAAAATGTGGGGTTCCCTACATCATGGCATGAGGTGGTTAGGTGAACCCCAGATACCTGGGGTGCTGGACTGACTTACAACTGTCTAGACCCAGTCTCAGCTATGCCTTGCACTTACTGGTCAGAGGCAGGGAAACCATCAGTACAATTTCCAGTCTAAAAACATACACAAAGTTGGGTTTTTTTAGGGAAACAATATCTGGGAAAATGCTTTTTCTGCCTAAAGCCATTTTTCTTCTGAAGAAATGTTCTGATGGAAAAAAAAATGGAAAGCGGGGATCTTTCTGGCTACTCCCTTCCGCCCCAAAAAAAACCCAACCGCAAACCCACCCCAAAGAACAGCCCTGGACTCGGATCAATGATTAGGGTTGCATCCAAGTACAACTATCTTTACATACACAGGCAAGTACACACTTCTCTCTGATACACAGAATATCTGATGGAGAAGCCTGCCTCCTCAGATAAGCATCTTCCTTGAAAGACAAAGTGGCTGCTGGCCCCTGCCTATAGCAGCAACTGGCGTTAATGCGGACAATGATAATCTCACAGTCAGGCAGCAGTTGCACTGAAAAAGCTGAGCATTTTGCTGCTCAAATGCATGCAGACTGCAAACTCTACTGTCTTTAAAACTCTGTTGCACTCAGGAAAAGAAATTTAAATGTTTTGGCTGCCATCATGGCAGGCCCAAGAAGTTACTGAACCAGGAATCGTTTGAGCTAAAACCCTGAGTTAGTTACAGCCACAAAAGCTACAGACTGAAGGCTCTGGGGGAACTGAAGAGACACAGAGCAGATCAGGCGGAGATAGCGGCTTGTAACACCTGCTTACGACCCGGGTTGTGCATGCAAATAGCAAACAAGCATTGCTGATTGCTTGCAAGGGAAGTTGGGTGGCACGCTGCCAACCCCTGCTGCCATCAGCATCTCTGTGGCGTTTACACCTACAGCTTCAGAGAAAAACAAAGGGGTGGCGAGCAACAAGTAGCCTTTCGCTGGCAGGGTATGGGGACCACTCAGGTAACGTCCTACCTGGGACTCAGTTTAACTCTCTTGGAAGAGGACAGGGCTTGGCTGGTCCTGCCAGAGTGTCAGGCTACAGACCCAGGTGGGGAATGTGTACAGCCTTCCTTGTACTCACTATCAGAGGCCCTGCTTGGCCAGATTCGGTTTTGAAGGACTAATCCATTCAGGAAGAGTTTGGCTTCGGTTCTGGCTGAGGAAAAGATCAACAGTTAAACTGAGTACCAGAAGGTAAATGTCTATCTCCTGGAATCGAGAGTTACTTAGCATTTGGCGACGGGCAACTGGGAAAACACATCGAGGTGTTAAAGGTGCTAACATAACCTAACCAGACAGGCCATAGCTCGCCAGGGTTCCCCCCATGCTGTTGCCTCCCGGGCTGTGTCCTTGAGCTGGCCAGACTGAGTCTGAGACAGGGGTCTTGTGTGTATTATTCTGGCATATATGTTACATTATATTGCCTCTGGGAATAGACTAGCTTCAGTTTTTCCAGTTTTTAATCACATTCCTGGCATAAATGTGGCAAGTCCCGTCTACGGCAGCTCGCAGTGCAGCGATAGGTAGGTTCAGCTCCCTGTGAAGGGCAGCCCACCGGTGGACTGCCATAAATGAAAGGCTCCCATTGCTATGACTGCTGAAACAACTTTGCTGAGACTTGGCACGCACTTCTGGATCCCTTAGAGATGAAAATGTTGTATGACTATTAGTAATAGCAGTTTAGAGTTGTATGAGGTTGAATTTGCAGTTTTCCTTTTTTCAGGCGAGCCATTTAGACCTGGGTCCCAGGTCTAAGTGGTACAGTAAGGTGAGGTACACTTTGATTTTGTGCCTGCATGCTGCAGGAAAGGCAGTCTGTTCTTCTGGTCACACAGGTAGCACAGTGGGGAGGGCTGACAGTCCAAGCAAGTTATCCTGATTCCTTACTGTGAAATGGAGGCGGCATGCAAATAACTCTTAGTAACTAAAGTTTTCACTTAATTAATTGAGCAGGACATTTGAGCCAATATATGAACAGAATGGGTCTGAGAAACAACCCTCAGATAAAAGTCAGGGGCAACTGTGCCATGCAGATGTATGATGTGAATCATCATGATCATTTACCTCACAGGCATAGAATTATAGAATCGTTTTGTTTGGAAGGGACCTTTAAGATCATCAAGTCCAACCATTAACCTAACACTACCAAGACCACCGCTAAACCATGTCCCTAATCACCACGTCTACCCGCCTTTTAAATACCTCCAAGGATGGCAACTCCACCACTTCCCTGGGCAGCCTGTTCCAATGTTTGATAACCCTTTCGGTGAAAAAATTTTTCCTAATATCCATCCTAAACCTCCCCTGGCGCAACTTGAGGCCATTTCCTCTTGTCCCTGACACAGTCTTTGTTGGCTTGATGACTGCACTAAGTTACATTGATGACTAGCCCTAGGATATCCTGATGTCCTCACTAACCTCTAGAGGTTTGCCTTGGACAAGGCCTCTAAAAGTTCAGGTTTTTAACCTTATCCAAAGTTCACTGGCAAGGAAAGCTTGCTAGAAGTTCCTGGTTCCCTGGTTTCACCTCTGTGGGAAAGGTCATGAAAACAAGAGCTGGTGAGGTGACATTAGTCACTGCTTTCATCCCAGGTATAACCCAGTGTCTACAATAACGGCTCTTTCCAGGTGCATGCAATGCATTTTCACCGAATATTGACTTTGAGCTCTTTACATTCACTTTTCTGGCCATAACCACATTTAAAAGGCATTGCTAAAGATCAAAGGTTCATCCTCCTCCACAAAGTCTGACTTATAAGAGAAGAAAATGCTGAGTACTTGAACTGTCATGCCATGCATCGAAAGATTACTTACACCTCTAGAGGGGTGACTTTTTTCTTTTCTTTTTTTAATAATATACTTTTGCCACTCCTAGTCCTGTGAGAAAATCACTCCTGAAATATTTTTGTAAAGAGAATGTTACCAACACAAATCCACTGTCTGAAGAGCCCAGATGTACAATGCAAAGCACCGAAATATAAGGTACCAGCAGCGAATAGCCTTACACAAGGCTTGAGGTTAGCACAGAGGAACTATTCCTTGAATAGAAATGACTTTGGCACTGCAGTTTTACAAGTCAGCATTTCTGCTGCCAACATCTCATACAAGCAGAAAAGAGATAACATCAGACTTACAAGAAAATGAGTCAAATATAAAATTTAAGAAGGAGTGGAGTCTGTGTTGATCTTGGGGCAGCAAATTCGAATGGATTGGGCACTGAATTAGGAGGCAAGAAAGCAGAATATTATTCTCATCCCATTAATCACATCCCTGCCCTTGATCTTTGGCATAAACTTTAGCGAAGCATTCCCCTGTCCATGCCTTTTTGCTCCCTTCAGTCCTCTGTTGCCCTGATCTGTGCACACTGTATGCTCTGCGGGGCATAGAGCCTCGTCCAGTGCTGTTACTGGAAAACAAACAGGAATCTTTTGCGTAATTCAAAGCAAGGTCTGGACTGCAATCCCACACTCTACTATATCCAGTCTTTACAGTACACCTAACCAAAACAAAAAGATAGAAAGACCCCTGCAGCTTTTTCAGCACACTTTTCTTGAGGTTTGCTCATGCTACTCCACCTTCCTTACAAGACGTTACGTGATTGGTGCAGGGACTCCATATAACTCCCCCTGGAAAATTATAATCATAGGCATTTTATTGCTGACAACCACAATCCAATCTTGTGCCCTTCACAATCAATTTAAGGCCTGCCTCTACACTGGAGGATTTGCGGGCTGCAGCTAGCACCAGAGATCCATCATAACGCTGTAGTGAAAACAGCAGGCTGAGCACCCTCACTGCCAAAGTGCATTGCTCTCTACCTCTTCTGTCTACTTGCAGCATTGCACAGTGACCCACAAACCATTCTGCTCACAGTATTTCCAGCTGAACTGATGGCATTCGGGTTGTGGCAACCCAAATGCTGGTAATCCATGCCACAGAGCTGTCCCTGCCCAGAGGAGGAGGGACAGGAGGAGATGCAGTCTTGCTTTCACTGCTGCAGCAGCTGAAATAAGGATTAAGGAGAAGGCAGCATACCTTTAAGACAAAGTTTCTGCAGATTTGAGGCTTTCTTTGTGTATAAAGGAAGGCTTTCATTTAATTGTTTTGATGACAGCCCACACTGCAGTAATTTTGCTCTTACTCTGCACCAGAGACTTGCTCAAAGCAGGTCAACTACCTGGACAAATTGCAACGCAAGCTTTCCTCTGCAGCTCGGACTGCCTTTCTTTCGCTTTCCACCCAGAGTACTACATCGGAGCGTAACTTGGCGGTCTTAGAATACAGCATCATTTCTTCACAATTCAAATAAACGGGAAACCACAACTTAGTAACCCATGCTAGGGAGAAATAAAGCAGGAATAAGATAGGCATAAATAGCCAAAACACACTGAAATTAGCCAGCTAAAAAATGGGGCAAAATGATTTTGCAACATTTCTCAAAAGGAAATATATCTTCCTTTTTTATGTTCACTATTTCCATGAAATTTTATGCCATGGGTAAAAAAAGGCTGCTAAAATGAATGTTTTATTACTTTGATGTCAAGATCCCCAAAACCTGACTCAAAAAGTTAAAAAAAATAAATCACGCTTCTGTACTTATTTTTTCAGAAAAGCCCTTGACTTCATGCACACGTTTATATGATCTGGACCAATGACTTTTTTCTCAGTCTAGACTTCACATAAATCGGTTCAAAGCCTATTTTGGTTTGTTTCCAACAGGCTCAATACCAACTGGGAGTAACCAGGTCACGGCACTCCTCCCCAGCAAGCTGCTGCATTAGGGCTGATGATAAGGAGGCTTAGAGGCACCAGCCCCAGACCCATGGGAAAGCTCCAGGAGATGCCTCTGCGTGGTCTCAGCACACGACCAGGAGAGGAAGTGAAAAAAAAAAAGAACCTGCCCAAATTACTGCTGTGGCCTCTTGACCTCTTAAAAGTAATATGGTGAAATCTGAAGCTAGAGAAAATGGACATGTCTGATAGATGATGGAGGTGCGACCATCTAAGTTCCTAAATCCTGGAGGTGTGCTGCAGCTCTACCTTTAAAGAGAATGGCAGCTGTGCTTTGGAGCATGCAGCATCTCCGCCGGTCTCCAGCAGGCTTACCCGCATCCCCGGGCCTACAGATAGGGATTTTCCTAAGCACTCCTACCCGTCTCGGGTGCTTCCCACCCTGCTGGTACTGACACACACTGGGAGTAGCAGATGAGGTATCTGCCCATTAGCAGATGAGGGACAAATCACAGCTTCTGGCTTCTGTTCCCAGAAGGTTTGGGAGAATTCCTGCCTAGTTCTGCCAACCAAGACAGGTAAGATGATTTAGGATGAGTACTGAACGTTGGGGGTAAAATGTTAAGCCTGTTAAAAGTGCTGGAAGCTTTGCCATTGGCATGGCTTGAGCCAGGTTTCATTTTTTGGCAGCTAATTTAACTACAAAAGGATTTGCCTCCATGAATCAATCAGCATAAGTCTGCTGAGGTGGGAGAACTATATGATCTCTCAAGATGTTTTCCAAGTCGTGTCATGTTTCCAGAATATCAGTCAGCCTTTGCCATGTATTAACAGCCTCCTCGGCCTGTTTATTGTGCTTATATCACCACTGATCTCTGCCCACAGCTTTTTTGCTCCAAAGTTGCCCACACTCACTAAGAGTAACGTGACAGTGTGTGGATGATTGCTTTCCAGAGCTGGGCAGTCAAATGCACCTAGCTCTAGTTCACCTTCCTTTTATTTTTTTCCCCTCACCCTTGTAAAATAATTGACTTGCAATGAGCAGATGCATTTGTAAACAGAGACACATGGATGTAACTGTGAACATACACACTTCAGTAAATATTATTGTAGCATTTTTATGGTCTTTTCTGCTGAAGACACATGGAGGGAAACTGCAAGATGGTTTCAGAGTCTGGCTTCCTGACAAACCTAAACTATCCTGAAGAATAAATGCAGTCTGCTGCTACACAGAAATTCTGTGCTGACCTCAGCTTTGTCCTGAAGCACCCACTGCCTGACTCCTCTCCTTGATGTGGCGCCAGAGGCTGCTTTTCAGTGGCAAATATCTCATCAGGAGTTTGCAGACTGACCAAGCACTTTGTTTCAGAAAACTCGAGCTCACTTTAATCTGCATTTGCCTGTTCCAATAGTGCCACCATTTCTCTGAAAGGAGAGCTTTTTGGTGGTATTTTTACCCATACCAGAAACTGACACTACAAAACAATCCTGCTGGTTTTGTTTTCCACATGCAAAGAGCAATCAAATCTTTCCAATATAAATTATTCACTCTAGAAAGGAAAACAATAAAATGAGAAACCCAAAAGTACTGGGGGGTTTGTCATGAGAGAGGGTACATCACATCTATGTGCCTCCTCTTTAACAGGCTGCCTTGGAAAAAGACATAAAGCGGAGTCTTGAAAGCATGAAGGAATAGATGTGAACTACAAAATCTTATATTTTCAGTTTGGGTTCCTACTGCCAAAGCATTGGAAACCGTAAAAAGAGTGTTCTCCCAGAAATTCAAGAGCTGGGAGGTGGCAGTTTAGAGACACACAAATATTTCAGGTTCCTCTGAGCTCTGACTCACCGCTACACCAATGCCCATTCATTATTTTTTATTTCACTTTGATACCATTGTCCCAGTTACATTCACAAACACCGCAATCGTATCCTGTTTTGTTCTCTGACACCATTCCCTTCACAATCGCAGGAAGCCCATCAGGAAACATTCATCGGGTGCTGTTATGTTTCCATCCGCAGAGAACAAAACATGCACTTTCAGCCCAAGATGACTTATTCCAGACTAAGGAAAAACAACAGCATGAAGGAATCAAAGCAGAGTCTCCAGGAGAGAGCGCAGTATGTGCTTCTCCCCTGAAACAGGGGTAGGAGTCCTGAGCAATGCTCGACGCCTCTTACCTAGGGAATGATTAGCGATGGAAAGGTTCAGCCAAAAGGAAATAAAAGGCACAATCCATCGCTGACATCTACAGCGCATATTGCAAGGTCTGGACACTGTATCAGAGGGGGCAAATACAAGTCCAATGCAGTCCTGCAGCTGAATCCTAAACCAGATGTGGCTTGAGATTTCAAATGTTAGGGCTTGGGTCTATTTGCGCACTGGCTTTGACCCCAGTCCCTGAGCTACGTTTGGATTAAATCTGTGTTCAGGGCCCCGGTGCTCATGATATTCAGAGCATAAATTCAGTGTTTCAGCCCAGAGCTGGTTACTTATGCTTGTTGTCAAGTGTGCATCACATGAAGTACGGAGATAAGAGGAAATGGGGGAGGTGGTTCAGGACTCATAGGAACCTACTTCTTCCCCAAGAAGCATATGCATACGCTCGATAGAGCACTGTGAAACTCTTATCTGCCTCTTGACCAGAAAAAATGGCATTTACTGGGATGAATAAGTCCCGAGGTTGAGTTTTTCAAAAGAGCATGAAGTTACACAAATAGCATTCACATTTAGCAGGAGTTGAGAGCCACAGTCACTTGAATCCCTCTAAAATATTAGCTTTAAACCTCACAAGACAGACAGCCAAAAGACGAGCAGTTAGCAACAATACCCAGACCAGGTTTTCCATTTCCTTTGCCCACTGATCCTGGCTGCAAATACAGGTGCCATCACTGCCCAGCTGAGTGCTTAATAAAGCCATGCATTGATGCCTTCTGCAGAATACCCAGCCTCTGCTGGCTCCCTATCCAGTTCCCAACTGGTCTCCTCCACTTGGCAGCGGAACTGACGGCTGCCACCCTGCTGGGATGGCATGGAGCTGTGTTTTTCTTGTGCACCGAGCCCAGCCCCTGTGGCTCCAGTGACGAGATTGTTTCTGCATACGCCTATAGGAAAAGCAGAGATTTTGTGAACAAGCCCGCTCGTGGCATTCCAAGGAAAACAGCTCAGCAGGATTACACTGAGATATTTTCTTTGTCAATCTCAATCGAGATATTTGAACAGGAAAACCCGGTTTACACCACTGGAAGTTCCCAGGGGCTTTTCATTTCTTTACAAAGAAACACTGATGTTTTAATTTTGGTGCAAGAGACAGGTCCTGGAAGGATTCAGGGATAGCCATCACTCTTACCTCTTGGACAAAAAGTTATGGGTCCAAATCCCATTACTGGCACCTGGGCTGGAACCCAAAGTTAACACTACAACACAAAAAAGAGTTGACAAGGTGCTATTCTTCCTAGTGATATCAAACATCACAGAGGAAAGACTGCCTTACCAACACTCATGTTTCAGGAAACTGCAATAGTAAAATAGCTTCTGTCGCCTAATGCTATAGCAAAGCTATTGCTGCAGACAAACATACAGACTAAATATATACATATAACTCCACCTCTGGTGACCCATCTACCAGAATCAGCCAGGGAACGCTGGCTAACTCAACAGCAGAACATGTGAGAGTAAAAATAAAAAGAAATGGCTCTTTTACAGCTGTGTTAATGTCCCCATGTCTCAGTTTCCCTATCCGTATGATGCCTGCCCCCGAAAGAGCTCAGATTTTTCAGAGTGCTCCAATGTCCTTGGAAGAAGGAGGTCATGGAAGTGACAAGTGTTATCCTAGGGCTAGAACGGCTAGACAAAAGCAAAACTTACTCTCCTCTGAGGCTGAGCAAAACAGTTACCAAAATCTCTTATCAGTAACCATTAACAGAAAGTCTGTTGGTTTTATCAGCATGGTATTAAGAAGGGCTCGGAGCCCTGCTTAGATAAATGAGGTCTCTTTGCTACTGCCACCTCAAGAAGTCTGTGCTCAGGGATAGTTTTCCACACCTGTGAGAACTAATGGTTTATTCTTCCCAGCTCCCCTCAGCTGGGTGAAGCAGACCAGGGAGGCGGAGGCCACGAGTGAGTTCATGGCAGGGAGTGTTTTGCTACAGGGAGAGCAGGCAAGAGGCAGGGCACCGGGTCACAGTGTGTTTGGGAGGGAGGGAACTGGGAGCCAAGGCTGCCAGCAGTCAAATCCCAGCACTGAGACCGATTCAGTGCTTTGACTTTAGGTGGATCACTCAGCTCTGCATCCCAGCGTCCTCCTCTGCCGGAAGTGATGCTAAAAACATGTATACCCAAAGGCCAGTTTGGGGCTGATTCTGTCAGGTTTCTGTCACCTCTAGGACCTTTGCTCAGACCTCCACATGATCCTCGCTATCCCTTAGCAAATCCCCACCTACAGCAATTAACAGCATGGGTTTTTGGATTTTGTTTTGCTTTGTTTGTTTTGTTTTTNAGCTGTCAGGCTCCTACTTTTCATAGCAATGCACCTAACAGACAAAGCCAGCATCTCAGAGGTGCCTCGCAGACAGACATGAGTTTGTTACATTAATTTTACAGCATGGGAACCAACACAAAGCAACCAAACACTCCACTCAAAGTCATTTGTAAGACTGTAGCTAAACTAAAATTAAAACCTAGCCCCCCCCAAAAAGCTCACTTTCCTATGGAAAATTGGACCGCCTTTATATGCAACACTTTGTGATGTTTTCTGAGATGAGATGACTGCATTAAGTTTTCCTTCTGCTGAAGAGTTTCTTACACTCAAATCATGCTAACATAAATAAGAAGCAGGCCTCTCGGCACATCTCCATGTTCTTAGCAGAGCTGATACGGCTGCTCTTATCTCTAACAGGGCAAGTCCCCTGAGCTGTGTTGAAAAGCCTTTTATCAGATGCAATTTAAAGAGAGTTCTTTCTGAGATGTAGTTCTGCAGCTCTGGCAGGAAAGTGGGGCTTCTGACTAAATCTCCTCTGGTTTTGTTTAGCATTGGGGTGAGGGAGTAGGACAAGGTCCTATTTGTGGGGCCGGCAGGACAGGGCTGCTCCTTGCGCCTTCCCTGAAACAACGTTCTACTCCCTCAGTCAGAGGAAAACCCTGTCAAAAATGGCTTAACGATCTTCTAATATTTCCATGCAATTAAAGGCCACATCTGTCTCACAGACCCCGTCCTCCTTTGCTAATGTACAGACATGAACTAAACAGTCTGTCTTGTCGATTCGCAGGGTAACAAAGGGGCCTATTCATAACACAGGCACTTTGGCTATTTTGTGTGTGTGAAATGAAATAGAGTTTGCATTTGGAGAATAACCTGTGTTGGAGCTAGCAAGAGATTTCTGTTCTAATAAATCAATCAGCTTTACCGGCTAATAAAATAGCCCCCCTCCTAATTCTGACTGTGCTAACCAGACAGCCACCCTACAGAGAGGCAACTACGGTTTCTGTGCAAAAGTGAGAACCTACGCTAGCTTGCTATTAAAACTCTTAGAAGGATTAAAAAAAAAAAAAAAAGGTATCAGCTTGGCTGGAATTTTTCAAGCAGCTCAAGAGAAGGAGTCATCCCCGGCCCAAGGAATTTGGGTGTCACCTTTGTGGCCTCGGCTGAGCTAGTCAGTGGATAGGCGTTTTACTACTGTCTTTAGCTGGCTCAGAGCCAGGTACGGTTCTGCTCTTGTCTTTGTTCAGTTCTTTCTGAAGAAAATGGGAGTGCTGCAGAACAAAAACCCCAACAACCAACCACCCTTCAAAGACCCGTTTCTGGTTTGTTAGTGAAATTGAGGGCTGAAAAAAAGAAAACAAAGTGAGGCACACATTGGCATAGTCCCAAACCAACACCAACATTATGTTTTGGCCTGACTAAGAGTTTCAGGCAGTACCTGCACGTATATCCACAGGGACAGGGCAGTGCAAGGAATATATTACTGCTTGTTTAACATTTTGCTTGTAAATGCCTTGGGGGAATGGGCTGTTAGGGTTTTTTTTTTCTCTTTTCTGAGCCCAGCACCTTGGCACACTGGTCCATATTTGGTCATAGTCTGTATCTCTGCTGTCTTAGTGCTTTCACAATACAAACAAATACACTAATAATGTTCACACCTCAACATACCTCATTTCCTCAGCTTTCAAGTGAGCAGGAAGTGTACAGGAAGCACAGAAAAATGGTCCTGTGGTTTCAATACTAGACTGATATTTGGGACATGTGGGCTCATTTACCATCTAGGCAGCAAAATTGTTTGTTCAACTCAAGTGAAAGTTCTGTGTGTAAAATGAACGGCAAAAGTGGGTGTCAAGGCCACAGGGTAAGAGATGGACAAACCTAGAATGTGGTGGGATACCGTTTTCATATCTTGAGAAAATTATGGAGGCTGTGAGAAATTTCCAGTCCTGATGTTGGACAGAAAGTCAAAATGATTATCCAGAGAAGTCCACCTTAAGTTAACTGAAATATTTTGTTTCAGATATTCTGACTGTTTACTTGCAGTTTTAACCTTTTCATTTTTCTTAAAATATTGCAATTGGCTTATGTTTCTAAATAAAGAGCGGTTTCAAAAAAAAACTTGGAAAACTTGAGAAACCACCAAGTAGGGCTTTCAGCAAGCTGTGAAAAATCAACCTTTCCAGTGAATAGGTAGGGCTTTGATAAATTTGCATCTTTCTGTCAAAAAGACACTAAGTTGAAAAAGGTCAGACCGTATCTAACATGAATCTTCTTGTATACATCCCTGATACAAACACAGAGTGCTGCTATGGCTTTTGGAGACAGGACCAAATTAAGCCATTTTAGGCTTGCTACCATGCCAGCAAAGCCAGTGGAAGTTTTGCCTTTGTCTTTGGGGTGATGTATGGATCGAATCTTCCATGTAGCTCTTTGCATATTCGTGCACTTAAACGTGAATGCATGAATGACTCTGACTCAAACACACAGAGTATGCACTATCTGTCCTGGCAAAATTTCAATAACTAAGCAGTTACAGCCTGTAGACTTTTAACAATATTTTTAAGACTTTATACAGACACCTAAAGAAGCAATGACGTGCTTAGAAATATTTTAAGAAAATCTATGTAGTTCTTAACTCTGGCTGATTTCATTTGCCTGCGCAGGTACTTCAATATCTTTAAGATCTGGCATTTTGATATCATTGCGACTAAAACTACGCCGGATTCCTATCCTGGAGGGAAGTGGAGGTCTCCAAGAGACACACACAAGGACCAAATAAAAACTGCAGCTCCCTTCTGGGATACCTGACACAGACTGGACTGACCAGCTCTTGCAAGCCTGAGCTGCATCCTCTGGGGTTTTCCTCCCAGTCCTCAGCACTCAGGGAGCGCAGGCACAACAGTGCTATTAAGGCACAGGTTCTTACTGGTTTGGAAAGGTACCACATGAACATCCAAGGGAAAAAGCGTGTCCTCCTCATGGCAGGTCTAACAGTCACTTTCCTCATCGGCACCCTTTTAAAAGCAAGAATTTTGCCAGCCGGTACTCAGTAATTCAGCAGTGCCTCTTTGTTAGCTGCCCTGTCTGTTCCTCTTAGTTTGTGATGATGTTTAATACAATTTCTTTTCAATGGGGACAACAAAGAGATTTGAAACATTGCTTCAGATGATGTTTATAGGATGAACAGTAAGACAGAAAATCAGGTCCTCACACACAATGTAGCTTTGAGGGGACCTGGGGTCCGTTGGGCAACTTGGTGACAAAACACCTTATAGAGCTGCTACAAAACAGGAGTAATAGTGAAAGTGACCTTTTGGGCAAAGCACTTCAAAATTAATGGATACAAAACACTGCGTGAGAGCTAGGCATGAACAATCCAGAGAACACAGGAAGAAAGAGCTTGTATTAGCGTGCCACACACTTAGTCACACAGCAATTGCAGTTCTCAGAAGAAAGCTATGAAGTGGAGATGGTGGTATTACAGCAGCACTTCAAGAGATTTTGAGAGATACTAGGGCCTCTCTTGTGCCTTGGAGCTGTACACATTCAACTCTTCCCCCAAACTCACTCCTTTTGGTTGGGAATGAGAAGGTAAGCCAGGCTGAAAACCCAGAGGCTGGCTTGCAATATTCACTGACTGAAGACGTGGGCACCCATTATTTGGCTACATCGTAAAAGCTGACAGAAAAAAATTTGCTTCAGAGGTACCTGTTAATACACCACAAAAGGTTACATGATTGGAAGTCTGGCATGCACCAGCTAATACATCTAATGAGGTATCACAAATAAATATTAATGTTGCCAAACCCCTACCTGCAGGTGTGAGAGAATAGATTGGCCTACCTGGAAATATGAGTCATTTCACAACAAGAGCTGGTAGGGCAAAACCTTATATGTGGTAACGTGCTAACGATACAGATAAATGTAGGTGTGGGGAAGCAGAGACCGTGGAGCACCCTCTCCTCTGTTTTCACAGAAGAGCTGGGTAGTCTCAGTTAGCTTCCATCAGACCATGTGTCGGACTTTAGAAAAACAATGGACTGTAGGGGAAGCAGCTGAAAAAAAATGAAATGGCAATGTTTTAAGCTGCTTCTTTGGTTGTCCTTTCTGAGCATTTGGTGCCCAAATGGCCTGTCTCACCCTCCTAGAGTGGCATGCCTGGAGCGTGGCCCATAGCTCCGCTGCCACAGGTATCTAGGTTGGAAAGGACCTCTGGAGATCACGGCAAGATAAATTTTACATATCTTACACTGATGTAATTACAGATGCTCTACTCTCCCCTTCATGTCACAATAGACATAACGTGTTTAGCAATGCCAGAGGACCTCAGGGTTAATCTCCAGGGAAACAATTTTTTTAGTATCATCAAAGAAAATGTTAGGTGGGTGTTGTTAAACGTGTCAAAATATTGCCTTGCTTTATCTCACATACTAAAGGTCACGCTTAGGGGTAGATTTCACACCACTTTTCTCATCTATGAAAAACTTTTCTTTAACACACAATCAAACAAGACACAAAGACATCATCCACTGAAGGTCAAACAGCACAACTCTAGTAAAATCAGGCTGAGAGACCAATTATTTGGATTCTTATGACACTGCTTTAGATGCCAAGCCATCGTGTGACATGTAAGGAAGGTGGTTTTTTTAGGGACATCTTCAAGGGCATAAATATGAATCAGGCAAGCAAAACACATTTTATCCTTCATTTAAAGCTTTTGAAAATCCCACTCTCAGCCTTAACTCAGTTAATATAAAAAATTGTATGGAGGTAAAATCTCAATAAGCAGGAGCAGGAACAGAGCATTCTGTCTCTGTTTCATTCATCAGGCCTTTTTTCACCCCATACTTGCCTGCTATTCCCATTTCCTTCCTTGCCTTTCACATGAAACATATCCATTGCACACACCCACTCTGCCTCATTTGTTCACATTCGCAGACAAATTGTTTTACAATGATATTTTTAAAAAAATACACTACTTCTGAGCATTTTTTTCTTTTCTCATGGATAGCAGCAAATGGATTAGATATTGGGGCCTGGTTCCTTTCACAAATGGAGCAGTTTCTCTTCAGTTTGCCCATCTCATGCTATCTTGGCAAAATTCTCTTCTTTAACCATTTTTTCATATAAACTGAAGAAACAATTTAGAATTGCTTTAGTTGAATGAAGATGGGATTGACTATCTGATTAAAACTGACCACATACGTAAAAGTCAGATCCAAGCTTAGTAAGTCTGGGTAATGTAAATCTGGGTTTGGTTTTCACTGTAGGAGGGAACTTTTTAAGACTTAAGCAGTACGGTATCTTCTTTGGGCGTGCCCATGTTCTTGTTTATATATGGCCCTAAGTTTTTGGCTTAATTTAGATGGAAAGTCTAAACCATTCGGCAAGTATTCATAATACTTTTATGTATTATGAATAATAATTCATAATACATTAAAAAAGCAATAAAACTTGCTTTTAGTTTGTTCTGTGTAGTAAAAAGCCCATTGCCAACACTATTTAAAAAAATTATCAGTTTGAATGAAATTGCTGAGTTAAAAATTGTAGAGTTACAGGAACTTTCAGTCTAGTCCTCTGAAGACCTAATTCATACATCAGAAGTCAGTGGCCTGCCTCTGCAATTTTTTTGCCTTCTTCTCATTGTATTTACGTAATTAACAAGCAGATGTAAGTGTAACTTTTGCTTCTGTTTCCACTAAAATAACTAATCCACTTAAACAAATATACAATTCAGTAAATATCAAGCATAAAACATTCAGGAAAGAGTTTGCCTTTTTGCTCATCTCAATTCATATTTTAAGGTGTGTTTTTTTAAATTTCCTTTAAGTATGACAGTCAAAATTAAGAATGTGCATAAATTGAAATAAACTGGGATGAGAAAAGTATATGACAGTGACTCATTGTATTCAGGTCAACTCATCTGTTCACTAGCACAAGAATTTACCATTTTGCAGCCCTAAATTCTTTAAATCAAGGAAATAATATTGCTCCATTCATTAATGATGAATGTTATGCTCAGTGGAACAAACCACAGGTTAACTGACCAGCAATGCATTTGTTTAGAAAGAAAAACACGTTTTTACTCAAGCCCGTAACACAATTAGCGAGAGAAGCAGGGAAGAAGGTTAATGTATGTGTTACTATGTGGATTATAGTCACACCCTCACCCAGACGCAAACCCTGTGCAAGCTGCAGTAAGAACAACAGGAAATGGCCTGGGGTATTTATAGCATTATTGTGTTTATCCTGAAGTGATGTTCTGCACAGATTATTATGAAGTTTTTCGTGGGAGAGGATACAGCTTGTGTCAGCTGGAGATTTGCATGAACTTCACCCAATATGCTCTCTGCTAAACTTGCATAGTCCCCTCTGCCTTTCTTTGCTTTTTAAAGGTTTGCTCTATACTAGGACTTCTCCGCAGCTGACACAATGGGCCACCCCCCCGCAGTGCAAACAGGAACCCTGGTAACCAGTATGTTTGGCCTAAATCTATTTGTTTCACCAGATTTACAAATCCACAGTGAGATGTCATGAGGAAAAAAAAAAAACAACACCAAAACCCATACACACTAGTAGTCCTGAAATTCTGAAAAATGCAGTCCATCCTACATGAAAACAAAAATTCTGCTGTGCATTTTGGGTCCTATTAACAAAGAAATCGATGACACCAAAAACCTAAAAACCTAAAAACCAAAAAACCAAAAACCATAAAAATCAGAACCCAGGGCTCACTCTTCAGGACAGATTAGTCCACTCCTGGGATTCTCTTTGTTTGGAGAATCATTTCCATGTCCTTTATTTTCAGGTAGGGTGATGAAATACCTTCCCATTTATACCTTTCTCTTGAGGAGGCATTCAGCAAAAAGTAATAATTTTCATGGAAAGATCATCTATGTGTTCCGAGCCTCAGCCTTGCCATCTTTCTGCTGATTTGAACATTGTAAAGAGACCTTTTTCTAATTCATTCCCATTATCTAAATTTGGCCTGAAGTTTGATAGGAAAAAAAAAAAACACATATGGGAGATGAAATAGATAATATAACAACTCGATATCTCTGTAGGGTAAAAAAGCCTCCACCCACTCACAAAACCTATGCAAGCATATATCCATCTATGCAGAGCAGTTTATCTCAGTGAGAGATACAGGATAAGGAACATTAAAATAATAATGATAAAAAATAGTGTAACTCAGGAAGCAAAGAACCTGTTATTACTTCATTGTCAGAACAGTTTTTTCTTATCTTAGTCACATCTCCTGAGGTTTGTTCAACTCATGAACGGCTCATGAACGTTCAGCTCATTTCTTTGTTTACACCCCATGATCTCTAAAAACCTCGATTAAAAGCAACCAGAAAAATCCATCATATGACACTTAGGCCATTTACAGCCTGTGACAGTTATTAGCAAATGTTAAACTTTCCTTTGAGAAAAGAGAAGGAAATCCTACTTTAATTTAAGCTTTCAACCATCATCCCCCTCTATCTCTGCAGTAAATCAGAGCATCTCCATGATGCCATTGTTTGCAAATATAATGTGTCTCGGTTTTGTCTGTTTAAAAAACAAACAGCAACAGAGAAGCATCAGGAAGTCCCCGTGAATGGGAGCAACGCTGCATTTCTGTGTGTACCGCATTAATTAATGCAATTGAGCCAATATCCTAGCAAAGCTTGTTCCTATGAATGCTGTTCAAATCATTATCAGTTCTATTAGCGCTTCATTATGGCTGCACTGATCAAGACCAGATTTCCTGGGCTAATTTGCATCATATTCTGACAGGTGCTAGTCCAGGTGTCCTATTGTCATTCTGAATTAATAAACATGATTCAACCCTCTCCTTTTATTATTTGTGTGAGAGAAGGAATAATAGACATGGAATGGGTCGGGGGGGGGGGGGCGGGGGTGTTGCAAAACAACTTATCTGACTTCATCTCCCAAAAAGGCCTTTCCTGGGGTTTTGCCAGGTTTAATTTTAGAATGACAAGCTCACACACCACTTCCTCTGCATCACCTACCTGTCAAATTACTTCCATACCCTCCCCTCACTGGCTTGTGTCTTAACCTTTAGGCAGGGCTGCCCACAGGACAAGTTTGCATAGTGCACCATATTAAGGTTTCTTTTTCCATCAAGTAAACTGCTAGAGCACAAGCCAGCCCCCAAGCATTTCTGATTTGGACAGCCCTGCTCTAAGGTATAAACCTCCTTGGATCTTCTTGTAGCCCTTAAAGTCATCGTTGTGCATCCTTCACATTTAGACCTGTTGGCATCTACAGATTCTACCTGTCCCATTCCTTGCCAATTCATCACCCACAGGCTAAAATTAGACCTCTAAAGCCATCTTTAAAAAAAAACTAAAACAAAACAAAACACTTCTTCTTCTTTTAGAGATGATGATGATCGTTAGAAGGATGCATACAGCAAGCAATGAAGGGCTCTGGTATACAGCCACATGCTTCGCAGTCATACCATCCCAACTTACCACCTTAAGTCTGTAAGCAGCACAGTCTCTGTGCAGCTTTCCTGCTTTGTAACAGACCCAGCACAAGTGTCTCTGCATCATGCTTCATGCTTTTCTGGTTCAGAGCAGCTGGGAGTGCCATAATCTTCATTAAAAGTCTAACTGTATTTATAACTGGGGATATAATCTTTTAGTACATAATTTCTAGCTCTTTCCTGAAATCCTAAGAAACTCACTTTTATTAAATAAATGCTTATATACTTATGTAATTAAAATGCAATTCAGGCTTTCCAGATGAATACCAAATACCACAAGAGCTGGCAACTGCATTGCCATGTCATCCAGCATTTCTCTTTCAGTCCTTCTACAGAAGTCGATTAGCCTCACGCTGTCCTATTTCTTCCTCCTCTTTCATGCACTCTTATTTCTCAAAGCCCCTCTGGCCATGTGGTATCCAGAACCAAATGCCTTCTGACACGTGCACTCGTATCATACAGAGTGTTTATTATGAGCCCAGCTTGGTGACATGAGTATTAATGCAGAGGCAGCTCACAACTGCACTGGCCTTGTTTGCTGTTTTCACCTGCCTGATAACTCTCGTCAGCTGAATTGCTGCTCAGATTTCTTAGGTCTTTTCTGGCAAAGAGGAAATGCATTTCAGCCTAATACCAGGGCTGCCCTCTTTACCTTTGGGTGGGTGCAGAAGTTTCCCTCTCGCTTTCTGCAGGGGCATCTCACTTGTTTGTGTTACTCAAGTCACATGCCCCTTTCACCACGTTTAATTTACCTCAGATCTCCATTGCCCATCTAATCTGCAATATAATTGTCCAACTAAAAATACAGGAGGCAAACCCCAGGTTTTCTTCATTACCTTCACTAGAATAGGTTTACAACAACTGAAGCTCCAGCTGTTTGTGTGCAAGGAATGTATCTGAACTTCCTAATATTTCTAGAAATTCATTCCAGCCTGCCTCACTCTGCTAAGGTATGACTAGAGAGAGAAAACCCGGACTTCATGGTACATTTCTCCTGCACTAAGGTCCTGCGAGCACTTGACCAAATAAGATAAGGAGCACTCATCTAAAACAGGATAATGCTTACGCCCAGAAGAGCAGGTGAATGACCATGCCAGGGGACCAGATCTTCTTTGCCTCAGGTTGCCTGTCTGGCTTACCTTGTGCATCTTCTTATTTACCTCGTGTGTCTTTTTTATTAGGATGAGTATAGAACCAGCCTCTCTAAGTGAAACGTTCGCATCTGCGATCAGGGTTTCCACTCTGCAACGCCCCCGCACCCAACCACACTCCATGAAGCGGGGGAAGGCTCTGAGCTTGCTCAAAAGGCAAAACTCATTTTAACTGCATTTTCTCTCCCCTTTGTTTTTTAAGAATCAGCTTGCAACAAATGGCACTTGCTAAATGACTGTCTAACAAGACAAAATGGTGCAAACCTCCCCGCATGCCCCCCGTTAGCTGGAAAGCACTTGTCCTTAGCAAGGCAGGCGCTTGCATGCAGAAGAGGTTCCCAGTTCTATAGAGCATTGAGAGACAAGAGCTGCGTCTTGTTATTGCTGCCTCTAATGAAAATTTGCCTGCCACGTATCCAAGTGTGATCTGGAAGCAGATTTGCACCTGTCTCAGCAGGCCGAAACAAACAATAACAGCGCTGAGAGAGCAAGTTGGTTAGCAAGCAGCAAGGGCAAAGCGAGCGGGTGAGAGCCCCCTTGGTACGCCTCTGCTCTACTGCTGCTCATCAGATTCTTTTAATCAGATCATCAGAGCAAGGATTTTCTGTTCTTTACATGCACGTTATATACCTTTCTGCTCAGGAAAAGCAACCCACAGCTAACGTGACCTTTGATTATCAGGGCTGGGAAGAAGTGTCCATGAGAGTGTGCAGCACTGAGCAGACGATAGCCACTGCTCTCCCATCAGCTTCTAGAAACACAGTGGTGGGGTGCGGCTGCCACCCTTCCTGCTCATGCCGAGAGGCTGCAACTATACAAGCTCAATGCAACGTGCGTCGCAAGAGATTTCTGTTAATGCAATTGTTTTAAGTTATATGGGCTTCAGAGCAGAAACTGTTTTTTTCTGTGTTTCATAAGTGACTAGAACATTTTATGTCCTATAAATAGTGTCTTTCCTTTCCTAGTTGTAAAAGCCCCATCTCTTGCATCCAGCTGCTTTGAACTTTATTTCAGAAAGGATTTTCTATTGACTTATTAGGCACCTATGGAAATCTTTATCCAGGGCTTACAAAGCTCTCTGTGAAGATTTGTCAGTTTTCAGCCTTACCTCAGAAGAGCATTACCCATTATTATTTTACAATCAGGAAAATCAAGGCACAGAAACCTCTAATGATTTGCTCAGGGTCTCTGGGCAAGAAAGAGGAGTAAAGCCAGGGAGATTCCACTTGCAGGCTTCTGCTCTAATTACCGAACAGCATTCTTCAAAAAGTCTTGCTTTTTCAAAAGATGGGACATGTGAGCATGATTGTTATCTGCTGAGCAGAGTAGATACCAGATGAGAGATCTCTCCTCTTTATCTTTTTACTAAATAATAGATGACTGATTATGATCTTATATGCTAAGAAAACTTTGTTACAGATAATTTCAGGTTTCTGAACATTTCTCTTCTAGAAGTATCCTTATCTACATAACCCATTAAGTTAGTCATAACAAAGAGTGCATAACCAAGTGCACGTCTTGGACACAATTCCTGGTGTCCAAGGTCCAACTCGACCACCTGGCTCGGAATGAGTACACCCCAAGTTGCCCCTGTGCTAGTGCTGGGCAAATACACTCTGGAGGAGGGCTCCTATTCCAAAGAGCTCAAGGTCTGGGTAGGCAAGATAGAAAAACATGGAATGATCCATCCTGCCTGGCAGTTCAGTGGCTTCCTGTCAGTGTACAGAAAGTCACTGGCAGAGCCAAGAGTGGAAGTCAAGCGTCTTGAATCATAATCTCATGTTTTAAGCACAAAATGTCGTGGGGTTTTTTCTTCTAACATATCTGTTAGTCTTGCAGGAAAACTATCTTTCAGAGATCCTTTGTAGGATTCCCTCAGGGTGTGGGAGCTGACCATCCTGCCGCGCTTCAAACCCTTATCAGCTCCAGATGAAACACCCTGCACAGTAAGCAGGTATGTAGCTGCATAAATCCATACCACTGCAGAACTGGGTCCAGTAACAGATTCAGATGAAACACTAGAGCCAAGGACTGCAAAATGACTTTTGAAGTACATTACGTGTACAGAAAACAACAGTGATAATCATTTAGACCTGCTCACCCCACTGAACCTAATTTGAATCCAGGCCAGTTCTGATGGAGTCAACAGAACAGCGAAGGTGTAAAAGATGCGTATGTGCATATATATATAAAACTAGCATTGCCTGAGACAGATCCATTTTTCAACTGTTTGCTTAACTCCACCAGTTAAACCTGCAATTTATACTGAGTAAGAGAAGAACCGTACTCCTTTTATCTACCGTAGCTGATGATACTCAAAAGCACTTTGTTTACTTAGTATATTGCACATTCATTGAGCCTTGTGTCAATAAACACTGCATGTGCTGACACCATCTGTATCAAATACTGCTTCATGGACAAAGCTCATTTGCAGATACACCTAACACTCAGGTACAGCCCATTCCACACAGTGAAATTCCTTACAGCTTTTTGACTTGCTACCTGAATGAAAACTATTGCAGGTCTGCTAATCTCTGTTAAAAAAATCACACCCACTTGTACTTGCTATTAAAGACTTAAGTTCACAGAGGTAGAGAAGAGTGTCTACGAGCACTCGTGTATTTGTGAATGTATGCATATGCAATGTAGAGGAGGGCTTGGAAAGACACATCTTGAAGCAGTGATGTAAATGTGAGAGAACCAGAGGGTGTTTCTTGTGTGATAGACAAGGTTGTGAAAAGAGCGTGCACCTTCCTACTGCAGAGGTTCGTCTCAACAAGGGAGGGCTGTCCCTGCAGAGCTGAGCCCTCAGGACCTGAAAATACCTGGTGTCACTCGTATCATGACCTGGGCAAGACCTGGGCAAAGAAGGACCTGGGCAGCATTTGGGAGAATGGTCTGTCAGGGCTCGGAGGGATTTTTTTTTCACAGCCCGCTCTGCTTCTGCTCCTTTGCTAGACAGACCTCAGTTACATACGTGTTTCACCCCTCTGCTGGTGTACACACATCTTCCACATCACACATTTCCAAACGTGTTTCCACGGCATGTCAGCTAACCTCCTTCAGACTGGCACAGAACAGTGCATGGTGAGAAAAGTGCTGCTCACAAGATACGGTTTCTGTGGTTTAGGGTTATGTTAATTAATTAATTCTTTATTTTTGTAAGTCTGCAGCTGCTAGTTTTGAAACAACCAAGCCTAGAGCTGCAAAAGTATGAAAGAAAGGGTAAGAAATCAATGGAAGAAATAGACAATCAGAGTGGGGTCCTGACCGTGTACTGGCTGCTATTTTTTAAAACACATAAAAGTTTGGCTTATGTAAGAAACCATCTGGTATTTAGGCCTAGTTGAAATTTTAGCTGTGTGCGTGTGCTCTGTGTATGAATCAATGGAGCAGCTTCACAGACACATGCACGTACTCTGCTGGACTCCTTCACCAGGCATTCCAGGGCACCTGCTGCAAAAATCTGGAAAACCTATTGGACTTCACACCCTTCTTACTCCTTCTGGACAGCTTGTAATGGTCTTTGATCTAAGGGAAAACCTGCCTGCCCATCACAGCTGCAATGCTACAAACCCACGTTACAAATAAGTGCATGACCCAAAAGATTGCTAGCTATACCCGTATCTCAGGAACATGGTAGAAGGTTGTTGAATGTTAATAAAGAACATAATGGCAAGAACCACTGGGTTTCTTTCTGTTCGTTACACTGCATTGCAGGACGTGCCTGCACCTAGATCACTGTAGCTGCTGCTCGTGAATAGGACTGAAGTCAGTCCCACCTTGTAAGAGCATTGACCAGACATGGCAGAGAGGAAAGGAAGCATGTGCTGACTTCTACAGATGAGAAACTGAGATACAGAGAGGTGAAGTGAAATGCCTGAACTCATACAGGAAACCTGTGGCAGAAAAACTAACTGAACCAGGTTGGGCACTGCTGAGGACAAAGACTGGAGTGAATTAACTGCTCACAGATTTTTCTGACTCACTAGAAGTTTTAAAAAAAAGCACCACAATCCCAGAATTGCATCAGGGAGGGTTCTTCCAGTGTGTGTTAATGCCAAGCACTGGGAACAGCGTGTGCCGCTCCAGTGACTCATGCTGAGAAAAGACAAATTCAAAGGGGAACAGGTGCAGCTGAGGGCTAAGGAATAATGGGAGAAGGGGGGGTTATGAAAGAGATTCGAAGATTTTTGCTTATCCCAGCAAAACAAAGACAGAGAGAGGTATGGCAGTGGTCTGTAAATACACTGGGGGCATAATGTCAGGGAAGGGAAAGTGCTGTTTGAGATAGTAGTGCTGGTGTGAGAGAGGTATGAATCAGTCATGAGCAAATGTCAGTCCAAAATCAGAAGAAAGTATTCAACCCTCAGAATGACGAAGTTACAGAAATCCTTTTCAATGGGGAGCCGTGGTGGTGGAAAGAAAACCCATCCATCCTTTACAGAAACCGTGACGAGTTTGGGAAAGGAATGATAGAGCATGGTCACATCTGACAGCAGAGCGCAGAGCTCAAGAATTGCTTCCACTCTGGAGTTCAAATTAAGTGCCTTAACTTTTCTTCACTCCTAAGGAATTTAGAAGAAGAATCTCTTGTTACATATGGTGCTTAGCACAACAGAGACCACTCTGGTCTCTAGGCACTACTGCAGCACAAATAATTCATAACACTAACGATCAACCATAATTACATCCTTCCTGAAGTAGAGATGACATATGAGAATACCAAAAATGAAGAGCAGGGAACTAACTGCAAGCTTATTCCATCCATTAATGACCACCCCATATTCTGTAAGAATGAGAAAACCTCTGCTCTCGTATACAGTGGTGCAAATCCAGAGGATTCATTGCAAGCAAGCCTGAACTTCAGTGCATTGCTTTCTCTCTCGAAAGGGGATGAACTCTATCCACTTGTTAAAACCTTTGCCCACTGCTCTGGAAGAGCTAGGAAGGCAAAGGGTTCCTGTAACTGTAAAGCCGGGTTTCAGATGCCCTGCAGAAACCAGCAAAGTGGACAGAGACCAGTGTCATCTTTAACACTGACATGCAGAAACCGTGCGTCCCAGGCACGAGTTTGTTGGGGCTCAGAGTTAAAAGTGGATATCCCCTTTTCCTACCAAAAAAAAAGTGTTACATAGTGATACATATTGGGTAAGGTTTTTACACTATAACACTACTCAAAATCCAGAGGACCCAGTGTCATTGTCAAGGGGAGGACAGAGCTGCTTTTCAGAAGAAAAGGACTAGAAGGTACTGTGGCAAAGCCCTGTTCCAAATCTTCCTCTGTAAAATTTCTGCGTGGGTAAGAAGTAATACTTTTCAGTCTGGACCTGTCCGTGCTCCTTCTTCCACTTTATGCAACACAGAAGGCAGACTGCAGCGCAAAAACAATGTACTGCGAGATTCTGCACAGACACTCAATCTGCGGCAGGATGGCGAGGAGCTGGAGTTTGGGCCGCATGCCATTGCAATGGTAGCAGTTTCCCTTCGGCTTACTAGAGACGTCTCAGATTTCAAGTACAATCTTAGTGTCCCAAGGGAATTCACGATCACTCGGATAAAACGTAGCACACACAAAATTTGCACGCACGCTTGTCTGGTAGAAAATGGGATTCAGACGAAATATTTTCAATTAAAAACACCCCAAATCCTGATAAGACACACTGGTCTTCTCTGTGCGTCAGTTCCTCACTTAACATAAGATCATTCTTTCTCGTCACAGTGGAGATATTACAGACAATTTTGGTAATATTTGTAGGATGATGCTGCCTAACAAATCGCTTCAGTGCGTGCTTATTTTAAAGCCTGGTTGGTTCTAATGAAGTCAGATGTATTCATTTATGGCTTTTAGAAATATCACCAAAATATAAATATTTGTGCTGTGGAAATATATACATGTGCACATTAGATCTAATTAAGGAAGGATGTTACCACGCATGTCACATGTATTTTGCGAGCAAGTTCAGGTTAGGATTGTCATCATCAGAACTTCTGCAGCAAACGGTCTCTGAAGGACCATGAGTTACACAGACTGTAGATTCTCAGTATGCCTCAGAGACATCCACAGCAACTGTGATACCTACTCAAAATAACTTTCAGTCTTTTTGGGATCAATTTATAAGTGGCAATCTATCTGGCTTTTGAGCTTGTACACGTATCAATTTCTGGCTCCAGTGATTTTTCTGTGTATCAGTGGTAAAACTCAAGTAAGTGTGGTTAAGGTTCACCCTCTGCTACAAATCCCTGGGCAATTCTAATGCCAGGGACTTGTGAGCAGCCACCAGGACTCTTCGCATCTCTGATGGTGACTTGCTGAGTGATCAGTTGCTTCCTGCATTTCATCTCCTAGTTTTTTTGTACTTGGCCTGCTTAGATTATGGGCTCTTATTCCATCTACGTGCCATGCTTCGTCTTGGTGGGAGCCTCTGGGGACAACTACCATAATACAAGGAATTAATCATACGAGTCACGACTTCTGGTTCTAATCAGGAGTCAGTCCTAAAAGCTGATCTGCAACACGACCCTCATGGACAAATCCTCAGAATTTAATAGGGATTAAATCAATGGAGTTTTTATGGAAATTGAATTATACTGTATAGAAATTGTTCCATAACCAGAACACAGCAGAAAAGGCGAAACTTCCTTGATTTTACCCTGGATTTTACAGAAGGGATATAATTTTGTGATACCTTTCCCTAGGTAATCCAAAGTTATTTGATAAAAATGACATTTTTCAATGTAAAGGCATAGGGTTTTTTTATTACATGAGAAAACCTCAAATCACTACACTGAAATCTGCAGAAAGGCAATTCTCTAGGAAGGCAATGACGTTAATTCTTTTCCTTGCTTAAAGCAACATAGCGCCTGCTCCTCCCTTAGGCTTGGGTGAGCAGGGCTCCCTGCAAACTCTGCCTTCTTGTTAGCTGATGTGGTGCAGTAACCCTCTGCTGCTTCAGTCTGTTTTAACCACTGCCTATCTGGCCACCCTTTCAAGTTTACACACCACATACATACGTTAAGGCATATACAGAAAAACAGGCCAAGCCCAGAATCTTCTATGCTATTCCATATACTGCCATTCCTAAATGCTGACGGTTTGGATAAATGAACCTTGGATATAATCTACCTATTCTGGAGAGGCCAAACTTGCAAATTCACTTTGCCTCCACATGCAGATGGCCATTAGGCAGCACAGCTTGTAGTTTCCCACTCTCCTTTCTAAGCCTGCTGAGCTCTGGTGGTTTGGATAAATGGGTAAACCCTAAGCATGAACGCATTGCACTGTTTCAGTGGGAATTTGCAGTTATCCAGTGCATATTTCTCAGAATCAGGCCCATGTTTGCACTTAACTCTGTGCTAACATATAACTCCATACTTCTGTAGTTGCTTTTAGCTGTGTTCAGAAGCACCTTTATAGGCATCTACTCAGTCCTGACCCGAGATCACATTCCTCTATCTGAACAAGAAGACAAGTGATTCTTGTCATTCAAGCGAACAAGAAGTTGTGATTCTTATAAAGAAAAAACATCAGCTCTGACATGCAGAGATTACGAAGGGACAGTGCATCTCAGCAAAACACTACGCTTGTCAGCTGCGTGGGGGGCAGGAGCTGGGGAAAAGTGGTCCTTCCCCAAGGGCTCCTTACTGCATGGCATAATTTGGATTTTGAATCTTTCACATCTGTAGCATATTCCTAATGTGGCTGGCAGGACTGAAATAGAACTGCAGCCCCATAACAGCTAAGGGAAAATTAGTTGTAGGAAGAGAGTAACTGCCATTCAGTGTAGTTGTTTAAGAGAATCATTCTTGTTAAAATGTATAAGGCTGCCAGTTCTGGTATGTGCCAGGGCAATGCCATCCGTACTGTATATGTGTAACCATTTTGGGGAGCATTTCTGCCAGGGGCCTACGTATTTCAGGACACAAAGTTCCAGCCCCAAGTTCAAATACCAAGTAAGTTCACACATATAAGCCTGTGCAAATCAATGAGATCTCAACACCTGATTATTTGATTTAGCAGAACATTAAAAATCCTGTATCTCTAGTAACATGCAGAGCCTCTGGCCGAGATTTTCCTTTTCTGCTTTACTTTGGTAGACTACAGCATGGTGGCTGCCCACTGCTCTGGAAGTGGCTTCATTTCAACAGCAACACAGTTCTTGCCCCCCCGCAGTTGGCAATGCAAAACTCAAGTAGATATGAAGAGGGCACTATCACTCTAGGCAGCCTGACTCAGAGGCTGGGAAGAGAAAAAATGAAAGGCAAATGTTCGATGCTAACATTATATGAAGTCCCAAGGAGATTTGGAACAGGAGCAGCGGAGGAGTTACAGTTTCCTTTGTTCTGTTAAAAGGAAAAAGGAAACACATCAGGAAACCAGACTGTGGAGCACAGGAAGTCTCACTTTGGCTGATAAAAAGGAACTGATGTGAGGTTGGTTCAGATGCAGTTATAAGTCAATCAAGCTTGGAACAACAAGAAGAGCTATTCAGAAGAAACCAGAGAGCCAATTCTGCTTTTAGCTGTAAAAAGGGTATTTTAACCTCTCCTAATCTTTTCCTTATCTTCTTTTTTAAAAGAAAGTTGCTGTAAAAAATGTTCAAATAAGAATTTTCTCATCGTACAAAAATCGGTTTCCCGAACTCACCACACCTTCCACTGACCCCACCATACCTTACTCCAGTTTCTTTTTTTCACTCATCAACCAACTTAAAAAACTGTATTCTTGCTGATTTATCTCTTCCCCTCAGATCAAAACCAGAATTAGTTAAGAAGGGTAGTTTTTTTGCTGAGTGAGAAAACGGCAAATGACTAATTAAAGGCTCTCCTGCCCGTTATGTTATTTTCACTCCCTCTGCATGATTGACAAGCGTGGGCCAGTACGCTAACGTTCAGTTCCTGGGTGTGCAGCTTTGTCAGGCTGGGGTGGAGGTGAGGGTTTTTATATATATATATTTTAATTGTTTCTTGCTCCTTTACAGCCATGTGATCAGTTGAGCTCTGGTCCATGCTGGAAGAACAAGAACCAGGTATATGCAAATAAACCAGTAAGCTTAGCTATATCCATGGCATTTACTACAGGAGCCTCTACTGAGCTGCATTTCTGACTGTATTTTAGAAAAAAAAAAGTCAGGAAAAGAAAGAACGCTTGATAGACATGAAAAGCCAGGGTCATTTTGTTTTCAGCATCATACCAATGCTGAAGAGAAGCAAAGGCTGAGATTTTGCAAGACGCCTGTGTGATTTAGCCTTACTTCTCCCATCTATTTCCAGTGAGAGTTGTACACTCAATGCCCCTTAGCCAGTTTTGCAAATCCTACTCAACATGTTTACATACAGAATCAAAATACTTTGTTAAGCACCTGGAAAGCAGGCTGGTTTTCAGAGGGAACAGTTACCTTCAAAAGCTAATGAGAGTTACAGGTTGTCAGTACCTTTACAAATCAAGCTGCTTGCTGATTTAGATAAATATGCACTTACATACCTATTTTTAGGGCTCTGGCTTCAAAACATGGAAGCAAAACAGAATTAGATGCATCAAAGTGTCTCTGGTATCAAATACTGATGGTCCCTGTCAGGTCGTTATTTCAAAGTTTTGCCTTTGGTGCTATTTGTCGCTGGAGAAACAGAAGGTTTATCAGGACATACTTAAATATCTTCAACAGTAACTTACATCCCTTTTGTTTAGGTCTCTGTCTTACAGCTAAAGGAAAAGCTTTTGGTAGCGGAGGTGGGGGAGGAGGGAGGTAACATTTGTGGCTTTACTACAAGAGACAGGTTTCTAGATCAGTGTTACTAGCTGTGTAGATACGCATCAGTAATTATGTGGCCTGGGTAATGAGAGGAAGAAAGAAAATAAGCAGTAGATGCATTAACATTTTGAAGGCTTTGATATTTGGAACTCAGTAGAGTAGATGATACATTGTCCTGTACCATACGTTGCTGTTTATAGCAGCACGATTTAGGTTGGTGATGTTACTTGATCAGCACCCTGACTGTCCAGGGCTCTGTCATGATGCAGCACACAGGTTAGCAAAGACTTGGGTTCACCATCAGGCGAATTATTTCCAGAGGGAGGCAGAAAACCACACTTGCATGGTGATATTTTAGTCTGTATTTTCAAAAACAGCTATAAATATGCACTCACAGCCTTGTAAGAAAACATTTGTTCACTCAGAAAGTGTTTTTAGGCATCACCCATGGAAGTGTGACAGGGCTTTGTATAACTGAGGAGTGCACTGCAGGCAGCTCTTTTTACATGCCAGTGCTACATATGCATTGTGTGCTCACGTTCACATGTGCGTAAGAGCACATGGGAGGCACAGACACTGGAAATAGATCTGTTGTTCAATTCAGAACAAAAGATCTAAAGAGAATTTTACATTTGGGGGGAAAGTTGGCTTCAAACCAACTTGTAGAGCTAAACTTAATGTATTAGACCAGTTTTTTCTAGGCGAGCCGTGCACACATTCATGCACTCTCTAGCACAAACACCATACTTCTGCAGCATTAGGTGTTTAGCAAACCCACAAATATCTGAAAATCTGAAGTTAAGGCTCCATGGGCTTCTTTAATTTTCCTGCTTGTGCATGTTTGCACAGAGATGGGACATAAGGTCTTTCCTTAAGTGGTCAAGTAAACTCAAGCAGAATAAGAAACTTTCATTTTTCAAAGGCAACTTATGGGGTGCTGTAAAAGAACTTCACACGCTGATGTTTTACACAAAAAGAATCAAATATGCTCTGGTTATACGTTCTTGGCCTGATCCTGAGAAGATGTGAACTGAAATCAAGAGGAAAGCCTTCTGTAAGACCAGGAAGGAGAGACCTGAAGAAAATAAACTCTGCTTCCTGCAAAAATTGTTACAAATGCCCTTCCCCCAGCACATCTCACCTTATCAGCATGTCATCTAAGACCTCACTTCGAGGTGCAACCTTACCCTTTGCTTCTCTTGATTTCTGTCCCTTTCTCATAATACTCCAATGCACTCTTACACACCAAGACTCCAGCAAAACTTTCCTTAGAAGAAATGCTGCAAGGAGTGATACAAGCTGGGCCTTCCCCTACACCCACCTCATAGCAGGAGTATCACAAAATTGAAATAAATAACTAAAATAAAAGCATTAAATCCTCAAGACGTGCATGCTACTACTTAAAGTGACCACATCCTGTTAGGGTAAAATCCACAGTGGTAGAGAGAAACTATACAAGGCTCTCAGCACCTCTTCAAAGCCTCTGAGTGAAATCCCAAGTGCCTAAAATCTATGCAGTTGGCGCTGTTTTGTTGTGTATTCGGTTTGCTTCAGACTAATCTTCTTTCCCATAGCAGGAACAATTCTACTACAGAGCAGCTGAGCTACTCAGTTTACCAACTCTGAAATAACTTCCCCAGTGTTTTACTTGTGTAGCAAACTGGAGTTAGTTCTGAACACCTCGAGCCAACGGCACCCAGCACTACGGAGTGATTGTAAGGTCATACTATGGCAAAAGGCGCGCATTTGCATACAGATCTTGGAGGGAAAATGAAGTAGCATTATAAAAATACCCCGATTGCAAAACATTTCTAACAGGTTTTTGCTGCTGTATATTAGAAAACCATTATGCAAATGACATACCATTATAAATGAAAACCATTATAAATGACACCTGAATAGGGACTAGGATATCAGGGATTATCACCATTTATGCCTTAGAAATTTCAGACAGTTTTGTTCAAAATTGCTTTTGAGGGACAGCAATGTGGAAAGTCTCCAGTAAGCAAACATCCTTGTGATTATGTTTTTTTCCCAGTCTGGAGATTAGAAGTCTTGTCCTAGGAGTCAATGCCTGTTTGCCAGGAAAGGCCATCTCTAAAGGGCCAAAGCCAGGGCAATTTAAAAATGGCAAAACAGACATTTTAATTTGCTCAAAAAAGAAACATGTTCTTAGTTTGAGATCTTGATGGCCAAGTTTCAGGACAAGAGGCGAACGCCTACAGTTCACAAATGACAAGAAACAGTGATTGCAATAGAAACCCTACCCCACCCTTTGCTATAGCAACACCAACATACAAGTTGTCTTCTCGTGGAAGGAGACAAGTATGGTTGTCATCTACTTGAGTAATGCAAAATTTTCATTGAATGTCCTTCAGATGGTCTCTCTCTTATGTCCAGAACATAAGGATAAACATGTTTTCACAGAATGAAGGCAGCAGTTACACAAAATGTGCTTTTTTTAATAACCGTCAGGCTTTGGCAAGTGTATTTACTTGGATTATTGTCCACATGTAAAGTGGAACTGAAACAATTAAATCAGTTTGAAACCATACCATTTGTTATTGTGAGGAAGTCCATGCATGGGCATCTTGCTGAGATTAGATGTACCCTTTTTTAATTTAATTTGAGGCAATATAAACCAACCCCCCCGAACACAATGTCAATTAAGTCAAAGTAGGATGTTAACCCAAAGAAGATGTGATTTGAAGTATTTGGAGACATACAATAAAAATGTTATTGACTATTTAAAAATAGCGCAAACATAAGGCGTCGTCAGTTTCACTGGCTCCAAACCATCTTCTGCAAGTTCACAGAATATGAACTGAATATGGAAATGAACTAATAAAGATAAATATTTGCTGCACTTCTTTCTCCATAAAAGACCTTAGAGCATTGGCCTAGAGGTTACTTTTCAAGCCCACCAGTCCACCTCCTGTGTCAGGTATTAAACAGATTATTTGAAGAATGCAGTAAAAATTGCATCCCACCACCTCAGTAAGTGATCTAATTCCCCTCCAGATAAATAATTATTTATGAAGAATAAAGACGCATTCTAGACCCGGTGCATTGGCTCAGCAATATCACACGTGATGTAGGTCAGTGCATGATGGGGAAAGATAACTTACAGTCCTGAGCTGATCTCATAATATATGTTTACACACATGGAATTCCCTGAGCTTTGGGTTAAAAAAACTCTGAAAACAACTTCAAGACACACTTGCACAAAAAGTCCACAAAGGATGTAAATGTAGCTCAGGATCATCCTGACTACATCTGCTCTCTGACCATGCTCCATTTCCCCAGAAGCATGCGATTGTGAGCCCTTAGGACAGCTCAAGGCTACAGTGGGTTTACCCCTTTACTCCGAAGTTGCTCTGCAGTTGGGCAGCTTTGCAGTTAAATTATTCCATGTAGGCAAAACCAGCCATCAGAGAGTCTGTCATCAAAACGCTTTCTGGATGACATAAAAAGATTAAGAGGAAAGTACAGGCATAGTATTGGGGATCACAGGCTAAAGGAAGAGATTTTTATAGTAGACTGGACTCAGACTCCTGCATCTGCCAAGCGTGCAGTTGAAAGTCTTTGGCTCAACTAAAATAATTAGTCCATGGAATAGTTTTGCGTAGGCTTGAAAAAACAGTGACTTGCATTTTTTAAATTGAAGACAATCACCTAGAATGCATAGCCTTCTCCTCTATCTATTCTGCGCTGCACAGCACTTATCTTCTACACAGACAGGTATATTTCTGAGTTTACAGAAGGAAGCGCTTCTTAAGCACACCGGTACACAGATTTCATCTGGTCCCTCACCATGTTCTTGCTCTAGATAATAAAAGAGCCTCTTTCTGTGTTTTTCTTGCTCTCTGGTCACTTATGTGCATCTTCCTGACATATTATTTGCCAACCCAAACGCACAGCTTTGAGAGAAATCAAGGCGTACAACCTACGGGACAGCAGACCTAAGGATACAATTGCTTTTAAATTGCTTTCCTCTGGACACAGTACAGGTTTGTTTTGCTGTGTCCTAGAATTTAGAAAATCTACCCTGAAGCACAGGTTATATATAGACCTCAGCACATTAAAAACATGTAAGCATCTCAAGCCACATCCTCTCCCGTTGCCCTTCACCTGAGAAAAGCTAGGCAAGGTGGCCTAACCCCTTCCTTTTAGTGGTGAACTGCAGCAAATCTGTCAGTGCGTGGGTCTGATATTCCTTGGGAACTCACTCTTTTTCTCCCCAGTAAGAAAATTTGCAAGAAATCTCATATAATCCTGAAGGCACTACAGGAGCACTGATCTAAATGCATGGTACAGAAAAGGGGTACATGATAGGAGGAGGCAAACAGGACGTGGGGACCTGCAGCAACTTGCTGATGATCCTGGAATTGCTCAGTAAATGAACCCAAGAGGAGACTCTGGTGTATGTGGATGCCGCCTCTCTTAGCTTGAGCAGCCAAATTATTTCGGGACTACAAGTGAAGCAGGACAATGAAAGAACAGGCTGCAGAGCAGTCAGCAGGCAGATCCAGGAGCCGGGGCAGTGACCTGGGATGCGGCCGAGTTCCTCCTTTCCCCGCAGCCTCTCCAACGTGACTGCTAAGTGTCACAGTTCCTCATCTCCAAACCGGGGGGGGGGGGGGGGGGGGGG
>RSEF01000024.1:935119-947608 GCA_003993805.1 Himantopus leucocephalus | reverse complement strand
CCAAAACCCAAAACCGGGATATTCTTTCCTTGCAACCTGTCCCCGAGCAGCCTCTGGCTGCTACTGTTCAGCGGGAAAGATAACGTGTCCGTGTCAGGGTTTGTTAGCAGCCTTCGTATTGCCCGCTCCAAAGAAAATCTCACTGCTTTGTCCTTAAAAAAAAAAAATAATAAAATAAACCCCCCTCTCTCTTTAGGGCTTCTGTAAACTTTCCAGGCAGAGTGAAAGCAAGAACAAACCAAATATTGTTTCCAGCCACCCAGACTATTTTGCCTTCATGAATATGCTTCTTTGTACGGTACCACAAACGTTACGGCTGCATGAAATCCATTTTTAAAGCCAGAAGTCCCGCTCTTGCACGGTGGCTCCTCCCTGGAGGAAAGTCCATCGTCCAAGGTCTGGGCTGGAGATCACTTTCCGCACAAGCACGCAAAGGGGACCACGCAGTTCCCCAAAACTCCCCAGGGGGTCGGAGCGGGGAGCGAGCACGCTGCCTCCCCCAAGAGCTCCGGATCCGCGGGGGTCCAAGGCGTCACAGGGCAGCTTCTGGGGAACTGCCTTAAATGTCCCCCCTCGGGAGACTATTTTAGATATCAGCCCCAGGCGCGGCGGAGGAAAGGAGGGGAAAAGCAGGGGTGATGCCAGGATACCTGCTCCCGTGCGATGGGGAGCATTGCGGCCGTCTCCTTTGACTTCTGTAATAGGCCAAGAGACTTTATCCAGTGGTAAAGCATCAAGCTGGCAGGGCTGGTACCTGGAAAAGGGGGTCCAGGAGAAGGGAGGCTCACCCCGGCCCCGGGATGCTCAGGCGCTGCTTTGGGGAGGGCAGGAGTAGGAGCTGTGTTTACAAGCTGGGGAACCGAAAAAAAAAGCAGCAATGACTTTCTCTGTGCGAGGAGGGGAGCGATAGAAGAGGAGATAAGGGTTTGGGTGTTGCCGAAGGGCATAAGAAAAGTGCGGGTGAATAACACACCCCCAAAATTATACTTGTACCGCCTTTACACACATATTAAACCACAAACTGGCAGTGCAGAAGAGGAGCGAAGACTGCTGTGGCCTGAAGTAACTTGTTGCAATGGTAATAATTAAAAATCCAGTATTGAGAGGTCATGTTGCTTTGCTTATAGCCCTAATTCTTTCCATATTCCTACAGTCAGGATTCCATGCTGTCTTTTAAAATTTAATTTCCCAATTATATTACATGTTTCATTCTCTAAAGTCAAATACTCATGTTTAGATGAGATTAGCACCCTCTGATATACTGTAAATTATTAAGTACTTGCACATCAGTAAATCCCATAATGATACAAGGAATAGAAATACTTTATCAGTTATGTAGAATAAACCAGCAAGGATCAAAATTATTTTTTATATTTATGATTTCCTACCCCTCTGTTGTGTTAAGGCCCATACAAGAAGTGTGTAGGAGAGAGAAAAATGGGTAGCCCTGTCAGGAGGTTGTATAGGATCTTTTAATGGTGGTTTAGATACAGATCCATATGTCCTATGTGGTTGTGATGTAAATCAAGGTTACAACACCGAGAAGCTGAACTTTGCCAGTATGACTCAACATAAACCATCCTTGTTAAAATAAACCATCTTAAAAATGAAATCCTCCTCTTCCTCCTCCAGCTACCTAGCCCCACCCCTCCCTTTCGCATTTTGAAAGCCATGGCAAGAAAAACAGTGTGGCCTGAAGGTGGTCATAGGCTATTTTGTACCCCAGGGGTATGACAGCAAATGTGTTCCTCCTGGGAGCTCCTGTAGAACACCCTGCCAGCAACGCGCTCTCAGTTACAACATACAGAGACAAGGCATTTTTCTGTATGAGGCACAGAATAAACAAAGTTTATATACATGCTGCATTTGTTGATGAGGATTTATAGAACGCATTGATCCCTATATCTTGCTTTTTCTGCTGTGTAATGGGGGTAGTGTACACATCATCAGCTGAGATCCCATGAAAGTAATAAATAAAATATTTCTCCCTCCCAGAAGACAAGTAAATAAGTTTTTCTGGAGAAGGAATGACATGAAAGAAAATAATAATAAAAAAGGATCTGGGAAGAGAGAGGAATTGGACCTCAGCCTCCTGCTTTTCAAACATCTTGTTCACCACAACTTGGTAAGTCCTCAAAGATCAGTGTGGAAAAGCAGGAAAGAGAAGGCAGGTGCTGTCGAAACCTGAACAGCGCCTTGTTCTTACACAACACTTTCATCCACATTTTAAAGATGGAGAAACCGAGGAACAGCGAGTTGAAGTGTCTTGCTCAGGAACACCAAGCCCACCCTGGCAGGGCTTGGATCCATATCCATGTTTCCCAACTATCTGCCTAGATCATTAGTCAATCCCACCTCTTCTACAAATAAGCCAGTCACCGGCAGAATCTTTCTGTTGGCCCTGGATGCATTCGAGCCAGTGCAAACTGTCACCAAACTCAGCAGGGCCAGAAATTGACCTAACTCGTGTGTTTAAGGCTCTGATTCTCCTGAATTTAAGCATGTTCCTACTTTTAAGAACAGCCTCACTGATCTGAAGGAGCTACCCAGGTATCATTTTGCACCACTGATACTGGGCTGCCCAATTTAAAACTTTTAAAAGTCAATGGATCAGTCCTAAGAGACTTCTGCCTAAATCCTGTTGAGGTTTTTAGGCACAGGAACAGGTCATATCCCCAATGACATCGGTGTGAATGAAGCTTTACAGACAAAATACCAAAGACATGGTCCTTGCCCAAAATAATGGCAGCTGATGATGAAGGGTCGTAATAAAAGGCAGAGTGTTCAGCACCACACAGCTCACTTATCCCTGCACCACTGAAATACTGGATATAAGTCCAGCCTGAGGAGTTCTTCCTGGTGGATAAAACACATACTTATGTGAAGAGAACTTTGTCCAAGCACTTTGCCTGCAGGATTGTACTTAATGAGAAGGCTATCCCGACACAGTTACGAACAGACTCACTCAATCCTGCTGGAATGTTAAATTATTTAGGCCTGGATCTTGGTTCCACTTAATTCAAAAGGAATTTTGCTACTAACTGGAGCGGCAGCTGGATCTAGCCTCACAACAAAAGGCAATGATACCATAATATAGGATGTCAAAGGGCCTTCATCTCTTCATTGTAAACAGAACACATCTCAGATCATTTCCCACGTAAGGGAACTAACTCCAAAGAGAAATTAATGCTAAAGCTAGGCACAGACTGTGTTACATGTTTCTTTACTTGAACTTTGAGTGAATTTGCTTTCGTGAGACTTTAATTTCATTTGTTTTCCACAGAGTTTCTATTCTTCCAGAATCTGGTCCAAAGCTATACGAATTTAATAACCAAAATTAAATCACCAACATTCCCTGAAACACTGAGCTAGGAGTGTCATTTTGGGGGATATCAACTGAATGTGGAATCTTGACCATTTCTGGTCGGATTTGCTCTAGAAATCTGGTCCGGACAGATGCACAAGTTCACCCAATCAGGGAACACAAGTAATGCCACATGACCTGGGAGTCATCCCACCAAGGCTGTATTTCAAATACTCCTAATACTCCTAACAAACTGCCCACAAAATGAGCCATAGCCTAGGGATTATATACAGAAATCATTCAGTTAATCACTTCCAATAATGTGTATGCATATGAAAATCACAATTGGCACATGGATCATTGACTAAGGGGGCGGGGGGGGAGAGAGAGAGAGAGACAAAATTCCTGTAATAAATTATTCATTACAAATTATCCACCCAGCTCTAGTTAACACCCTTCTGTGTTTCTTCAGCCTGGGAGAGAAGAGGCTTGTGTTTTAGATTTTCCCTAAGTGCTGTTGCATGCAGGGTTTGCCTTAAACGTGTAACCCAGATGTCCCAGGCTCGGTTTATTTACATTCTTGGGAACTGTTGTGGAAAAAAACCTATATGATGTCAAATATAATATACTACTCAATTGAGTTATAAAGGGACAAGGCTGTGCCAACCCTTCTTTGGCATTTGTTTTAATCTTATGAAAAAGAAAGAGGCAGAAGTGGCCCATCAAAATACATTCTAAGATCCATTATTTTAACTTAAAGACAAAAGATATACAAACAACCATTTAGAATGCAAGATCTAGTAGTATCTGGTAATGGCCATTATCAGTAAGACCAACTGAAGTCAATTTGCCTACTAAATTGTATGGAAGCATTGCTCAAAGAAAACCCTAAGTAACACTGTGAAAGAAATCCCAGTATTATATAGCATTGCCTGGTGTGACAATCCATTTCTTCAGTAACTGAAAGAGATGTTTTGGTTTAACTCATTAAATATTTTTTTCCCTCTAAATCAATTTTGAAATGTACCTTTAAAAAAACATAACTTCACATATCATCTTGCATATTGAATTCAGTAGTTGGCGCAGCAGAGAAGTAGAGGGATATTAAACGAAATTTAGCTCTGGTTCAAGACTAAATGGTATCTAGGAAATCAGAAAATTGGAAGCCAATTTAAGAAACCACTATGATATAACATTGGTAGCACACCACCACTATCATATTGGTTTCAGAGCAACAAACCACTACTATAATGTAATTCAGTACACCCTCACTATAATACTAGTTATACTATAACCCACCAAACCAAGCATCAATGCATTATAAAAGACAAGACCACTTTGACATATTGTTGGTCCCCAATGATACAACTTTAGACTAAACCCGGCATATTTCCAGAATGATAACTGCAATACTGGAGAGTCTAACCCCTCTGCCATCAAAGACAGAGGGATTTTTATTTTTTTTTTCTGGCTAAATTAAATGAGAATGGGAATGAGATTTTCAACTAATACAAATGATCGTGAATTTTGGAGGATTGTAATTTTTGACATTACCTGTTTAAAGATGCTGTCATGTCTTACCTTGACGTAAGACGAAGTGTCTGGTACAGTCTGAAACATCCTTACTTGTTTAATAGATATATGTAAAGGTCCTAAAAATGACCTGAAATAAATAAAAATTGAAATCATATATATGTATACAGAAAAGTAAAGAAACAAAGCATTGTTTACAAAGTAAGATTAGTAACAAAATTTAAAGAGAAGTGATCAAGCAGTTAAGCGTACCTTTTAAAGGACACAGAGAAACGTCTACCACAGTAACTGAAAGTCAAGTAATAGACAGGACTTCATAAAGCAGGGTTTTATTTCTATGCTTTAGCAACAGTTTGGTTTTGCTTTTGGATTCCCCCTCCTCAGGAAAAGAACCTTCTTCACTTTTGACCAGAGCAGAGGGAAATGTTTGACATTTGATTAACTGAATTTCTTAGCCAACAATTAAAAACCAGCTGAAATTCTCATGTTTTCATGTCGAGACTAGTTAACCCTATTGACTTGTATCCAAGGGTTTCACCTGGCTAAATGAAGGGCAGTTGCCTTTCGTGACTCATTGAAACCATTCCGAGCCATTAGCCTGCTGGCCTCTATTGATTTAAAGAACCTTTCTCACCAATAATAATTAAACAATAAATTAAAACAAACAACAACAACAAAAAAGCGAACGGAAATATCATTCCAAATAGCAATAAAAACCCCCAGGGTTGTCAATCTCAGCCCTTCTATTTCGGATAGTGCCGTTACTCAGTCAAACATAGCTGTGCTTTATCTCAGGCTTGCATCAATGCAGTACATCTGTTTTTCTGTACTTCTAAGACTTGATGATCTCCTGATGAACAGGGTTTTTTTGCCCCCCCCCCAGTCATCACAGCAGAGATGCAGAGATTAACAGCGATCCTGAAAAATGTAATGGTGTGTGGGAAAATAAACCTGGAGTCACTAAAATATCCGACAACTATTTTTCCTACCCGCTCCTCTCAGGATCTTTAGTCCCCTTGAAAAGCGCCAGAAAGCGATTAACTTACTGTAATTAGTGCATCGTTAAGAAGCACGACCCCCCCACCGCTTAGCATGCAGCTCGTAAGTGCTGCTATTTTGACGGTCCCATTTTCCCGGAGTGGGAAGGGAAAAGTCAGAAATTCACCCAGAATTTACTGCAGGAAAATTATACTACAGAATTAGAAATATGCATAAAGAGTTGCGCACAAGTGGTCAATACTCCTGGCTTTTTTTTTTTTTTTTGCAAGCTCTTCAGGAAAAGCTGTGGGGTCCTAACTTTACAGCTAGTTCAGTTTGTCCAGATCTAATACAACCCAGACACCGCTGGTTAATCACGAAATATCCTTCGTTTGATTAACGAAGAAGCCCGCGACGAGCTGGAACTGTCTGCTCCCTCATCTCGGTAGCTGCCACCCCGCCGGTGGAAGCCCCCAGCAATGCCAAAACAGCCAGGGAAACACCTCCCTGCCCGCACAGCCAGCGCCGCTGACTTGCTTTGAAACATCTGCTGATTTTTTAAAAAAAAAAAATAGAGAAAAAAGAAAAAAAAAACCCACAGCCCAACAACTCTGGAAAATAAAAGTTCGCTATCTGCACGTAACCCACCCTTTTATTGATTTTTAAAGCATTTATTACGCGGCCAGCTGGCACAGAAGGGCAACCGATTATAAAATCGACAATGTGTTTCTGATAAGTACAATTCTTTTCTGTCGTCCTCCCTCCTAACGCATTCCAGTTTCTTTTGCTTCTGAACTTGCAACGGGGGGTGGGGGTAGACAGAGTTGAGGGACAAGGTAATTTTGCTTAGCCAGTAAATTTTCTAGGGTCAAGGATTCACATATCAGTTTCCCCTGCTCCCCTCTTTACCCCTNNNNCCCCCGTATTGCCCCCCCCCCCCCCCCGATTACCTCCCTCTTATAATTACGCATGTTCATATAAATAAATACATCTGCATATTTGGAGCCAGTCTTAAGAAGTCTGCTGTGGATTATTTATCAATCGTATTGCCCTGCCAGCATCAGTCACAATATAAAAGGGCCCTCTTAAACTACTTTTAGATTCGCCTCTTGCTTATTCTTATTACTATTATTTAAATGACTCACCTTTTATACCCTTTCCCCTCAACCAGTGGCAGACCAGTTTGTAAAGATCCAGGTTGAGACCAAAAATAAAACTCCCCACCAGTTCTGGATTACTACCCTGCCGCTGCAGTTTTGCAAAGAGGAGAGATTAAACTTGTTAGATCCAAAGCAGCGCTGAAGTTAAAATTCCCAGCCCATCCAGACAGGCTGCATCAACCAGGCATTTCCTCAGGGGGCTTCTGTAATGCTCGCAGCTCCAGGACGTGCTTTCCTTTCCCTCTCTTCTATGCTCTCTACTTTTCATTTGATTTCCGTTTTCCCCCTTATCAATATTTCAGCTGTTCCCTCAGATTAATCATGGTTATGTGGCATCTTCGCCCAGTGAGTCTGCCTGGCGCTACTCGCAACTTTAAAGAACAAAAAANAAAAAAAAAAAAAAAAAAAAAAAAAAAAAAAGGGGGGGGGGGGAGAAAAAAATTCACAACTTTCTTAAAAAAATATTGCTGAGGAGTCAAGCCGAAAAGAGACGCTGAGTGGAGCTCAAGTGCTACTTTAAATCCCCTTTTTAAATAAGGAAGTTTCAAATATCCGTTTTTAAATCATCGTTCCTTACTTTGAGCTTTTTTTCCTGACTCTTACCTTGAAAATAGTTAACCCATTTCCCCCTGAAGCAGAACTGAAAATATTACAGACGACGCTGCAGATGCACACGGCTGGAAAAGGGAGATGAAATCGTCTCGAAACTATTCTCTCTGTTGGATCAAGAATTTAGCATTTCTCTCTGCAAGCCGAAACCTCCAGATCCTTTTAGCTATTTAATCGAATAGTAACGCATTTAGGGAGGGAAAGGAAACACATCTTCAATTCAGGGATTTTTTTTTTTCCTCAGCGGGATCACGTTTCTGGTGCATATTGTCATCTCAGAAGCGTTCGCAGATAATATTTTGCACTAACCTGGGGAAGAAACTTCCAGGGGTTTCAGTACGACATCAATTTTAAATGTAACCCTCAGAAGGGTTACCAAAACTATTTGGAAAATGTCCTTCCACTCTATTCTCTTTCTCTCCTTCCCGGCTTTGCCCCAAATTCCAACATATTGAAACATTTTTCTCCTTAATAAGAGGAACATATAAAGTGAAGGGGTGAAAGGGCAACTTGGGAGCCGTGCCTAGAGCTCCGCACACAATTTACTCTCTGGTAGACGAGGCGTTTAGCATTCCTCCCAATTTCCAAGGAAAACAGACTCAGACCTGTACCCAGTGACCAGGGACCTCGCCAGAGCCACTTTTTAATATAGAAATTCTTCGGATTCTTTGTTATTATTATTATTGTTGTTGTTTATGTTAAGAGAGAGTGTTTCCTAGGGAAGGTAAAGCGACAAGCATTTTGGGAGGAAGGTCTCAGGAAGATAACTTCCGATGGAAGGAAAAAACCAAAGCGACAGGAGGGACTTGCGAGGTGTGTAGGAGAGAAAGAGGATCGGAAAAAAAATAAAAAAATCAGCGTTGTCATTTTTGAAGGGCTTTTAAAAAAATCGCGGGGTTAAAAATGCCGTTTGCAAGCCTTAAACTCATTATTCTGTGGGGATGTGAACAACTCTTTCTGCACACTCACAAGCGAGCTAGCTAGTGACCGAATCAGATCACATTTCAAAGTCATTTTTCATTCTTTTCTCACGTTTCCACGTGTGAATTACACAAAACACGTAGCTGAAGAGGAACCCCGAGGGCTTGCTATTGTGTTAACAGACCCCTCTTCCTCTTATTTTCGTGGAGGGGTAGCTAACAGGCGTTTGCATCTCTCCCCCGTGCGTTTTCCCCCGCGAGTTCCCTTTATTTTTAGGCAAACGCGCCCGAAGTCTCAGCCTAGCTCTGACAGGGACCGCTGAGCACACTCACCTAATAAGCTGCAATGAAATAAACTTTAAAGGTTGGCGTTAACAAAAATTTAGGACGTGAAGCACTTACAAGTTCAGGGGAAATGCTTGCCCTGAATCCTGAGCGGGGTTTGCTACCCCTTGTAATCAAACCCCACAGCCGAGCCGAGAAACCCATGTGGCTAGTTGCAGTCATCTTGGGAGCTTTACTAGCCCAAAAGAAAATTGCTGGCAAATTGGAAACAGCTGTAGCATTGGAGACACCACCACCACCACCCTCCCCCGGCACACACACTCCTGAGCAGAGAAAGTTACAGAAGTTTTGTTTACACAAATAGCTCCAACGCAGACATGACATTTCAAGTTTTCATCAACAACCCGTAGGTGACTGGTGTGTAAGCAACATTTCAACATTCATCACTGGTAGTGATTTTTTAAAGATGCCTATGAAATCTCTCCCTCTCGCACATAGGCGCTTCCAGTTCGCTCCTGTGGCAGCTGCTCCTGCCTGTGCCTATGCCCCCTTTAACAGGGTGCTAGCAACACAAACAGTGACTTAAAACCCACAAAGAATTTTATCCAAGTGCGGNGGGGGGGGGGGGGGGGGGGGGGGGGGGAACCTGACAAGTGCTCGATTCTCATAAGCCTGTCGGACAATTGCTAGAACAAATGAAACGGTGGAGAAGCTAAGAGTCCTGCGAAATGTGCTCTTTTCATGTTTTCTATTTATTAGATACGTTAAGAGAAAACAGACTCATATGAGTCCCAAATGTAGGCAGAGTATTAAAAGAGGCATGTGTATGCTCCAGCAATTACAGCTGAATTTGATTAAAAACGTCATGAGGACTGCAAAAGCAGGAGTTACCTGATACACTAACCCTGAGGTTGCTTTAGCATGAATTATAACACAATTCATTTTATTTTAATAGGTCACTATAAGATTAACTGTTTAAGGATGGAGCTGTGCTATAAATGTTTACATCAAACCAGAAATAAGCAAGCTTTACTTTCTGGTTGTTTAGAAATAATGTTTATTACATTTTAAAATTCCTCAACATGTTAATTAGAAATAAGGAGAAAGTATGTGAAGTCAAAAGAAGTTCCAGTGCTTGACATGTAACCACACACACACTTCTGTGCTTCAGTTTCTCTTTCCTAGGAGGAAAATGTGGTGATTTTTAACTGGTCATCATCATTTCCACATGATATGGGAAAATAATGGCAGCAACTTTTTTCCCCCCTGCTCCTCTCGTGGTCTTGGTCCAAAACTCGCAGGCACTTTGTAGCCTGGGCCCAAGGTCAAGAAGACCAGCCAAAGCCTGGAGTGATGACTCTGTCCCAGTAGCCCAGTGAAATCAGCCACCACAACAGCCAAATTTGTGTGTTTGGGAGGGAGAGAGCTTGAAGACCCTTCTGTGACTGAGGGGCAAAATCTCACAGACATGAGGGACTTCAATGCACCTTTCCACTTTCTGTTCCCAAAGCAGACTGTGTGTTTGAACTTGCTTTAGCTGGTACAAACATATCTCGCAGCTAGGTCCAAGACATGGAATAAAAATAGCCTCATAAATTTCCCCCTCAAGAAAGAAAGGGTGAAACAGAGAACTACCACGGAGAAACGTTCATCTGATTTTTCATCTGGTGTACTGCTGGGGAGTTTTTGGATAAGAACCCCTCTGCGGTTGCAAATTTTTTTCCCCCCTGTGCTATCTTTAAGCAACATCTAATACAATAGGTACTTGTGCACGGCTGGAACTCTAAGGAGCAGTTGAATTTAATTATCATTAGTCATAATAATACTATATTGCTGAAATTAAAATATTAATTCTATCAGAAATTCTTACCTGTTAAAATTTATTTTCATTTAGAATTGACAAGAAGGGCAAATTTAGAATTTTAGCCTGAAAAGAAATTTCTGTAATGTTTACTACAAGGAAAACTGAAGTGATCATCTCAAAAAGGTTCCACTCAGAGAGATAAGAAAGACCCATTTCAGTGAAGATAGGCTGTTTCATTTTCACTAGTCAATGTAACTAAAAGCACTTTGATAAATTCCACTGAAAATCAGCAAAACTGCTATAAATATTTTTGGGAAAAACATTTCAACTTCGCTAAATCACTCTCTGCCATGAAACCCACCTTTGAAATAGAATCTGTTTCACCCTGGTCTAATATTAATGATGAATGTGATTAGTATATTAAAATAAATAATAATAAATTATTGATAAAATCATTATCACAACACAAGAAAAGCTTTAGTTACAGAGATAAAATGAGCAGATAGGAAAAAAGGAATTGCATTATTGTTAGATTCTATATTATTCTTGAAAAAGGAATGTTAGGTGAAGGTTCATGTATGTCCCAGGAATTATAAATTCTGCTGAATGGGAACAAGAATCACTCACTTTTGCTGAGCTGTCTTGATTTGAGGTAATGTTACTGTTGGGACTATTTCTTTCGACTAGTGTTTATTGTGAAGTTAGAAGAAGTGTGGGTTTTGTTTTTGTTTTTTAAAGACATGATCATTTACAAAACATTGGAGTTTCCACTCCCCATTGTTTATAAACATTTGAGGAAATTATTTACTGTCCATAGGATGTCATGTAACTCTCCTGTTAAACCAGTTTTGGTTTGTGACTGGGCTCGTGTGTTTCTCAGTTCATGTGTTTTGTTTTTCTTTAGTTTTCTTACTAGACTTTAGAGATACCCTCCTGCAGCTTGGGTTAGGCAGAATAGAAATGTTATAATGAAAGACATTTCCTCACCCAAATACAGTTTAACAGAAAAAAGGGCGGGAAGGAAAGTTTAAGGACAAGGTGGTCAGACCTTGGGCCCCACGAGAGCATACTGATGGCAGAAGCGTGACAGAAATCATTGCAAACCCCTTATGCTGTGCAAGCTCTGAGCCTCCTGAATGGTTCCCGGCAGCCTTTGCATGGAGCCTCCGCTCTCCTGGAACCTCACTGCTGTAAATGTCTCCCTGGTGATGCCTTTTTTTACTGGGGTTTCTGTGTTCCGCCCCTTCAATGTTCGTCTGGTTTCAAAACACCTGTTTGGCCATGCCACACCTTGTAGTTGCACACCTGCAGAGACTTACCTGGCACTGGTGACAGGGCTGCCACCCGCTCCGAGGTCCCCGAATGAAGATGCTGAGGTCCCCTTTGTGGCAGGGACGCCTGAGGTGAATGCCTCACCCCGAGCGGTGCCAGGAGCCTCCTTTCCCTCATGTCCCTGGAGGGTCTTCAAGCTTGCTGAGGGGTGAGGAGACCTGCTGAGGGGTGCACAGCCCTTTAGGGGAGAGGGATCTGTGCTGGGGGGGACCCTGCAGCCCTTGAGGGGGCGAGGGGAGAGAGAATGGGGCCGTGAGGTGGGAGCCTTGCAGCCCTCTCCAGGACAGACAAAATGGCGGGATCTGTCGTGAGGAGCGCCCCGCCCTGTCCGTCTCAGCCTGTCAGGGAAGAGCGGCCCCCTGTGATTGGCTGTTCTCCCCCAGAGGGCGGGTCCAGGGCTACAGGCAACCAATGGGAAGCGTGAGGCACTTCACACCTCTCCACAGGGGCAGTGAAATGGCGGCCGTGCAGCTCCCCTCAGCTGCTGTGGTGGCTGTGGTGCTCAGCCTGTTTCTCCCCAAAATTCCTGTGCTCCCACATCTGTCTCGCTCCTTCTTTTGCCCC